>JACJUY010005024.1:16421-64667 GCA_014220935.1 Platorchestia sp. MABIK
CCTACGGTTAAATTAAAACTTGAGAGTTGGCTCTGCCCAGTTATTTATTCCCCGTCTGTAAGGTTTTGCTCAATATTCTCATACAAGAGACACACTGTACATCGCGTCCAAGCATTAAAATTGTCGAAGGTGAAATCGAAGCAACCGACTCATGTTAGTTCCTGACCATTATAATCGATAAGCATCTGACCTTCAAAGAACACATTGCTTGTATTAGTATTAAGTTATCAAATTCTATTGGAATACTTCATAAAATAAAAAATGTATTACCTGAAGAAGCTTTGCAAATACTTTTCCGGGCGCTCATTCCACCAAACTTGCAGGACGGAATAGAAGCATGCCATGGCCCTGATAAAAATAAAACCAATGTACTCATTACTCTACAAAAAAAAGAGCCATTAGAGCGGTAATGAAACTAGAATACAATTTTCATACAGATGACTCATTCAAAAGTTTAAAAATACTTGAACTTCTGGATCTCTACAAACTTTTCCACATGTAATTTCATGCATAAAACAATGACCAATGATGGCGACAAAGACCTGAAAATATTACTAACTGCACAAACTGGTCATCGCGACCATTTGACCCGAAATAGAAGTAACTTCATGCTTCCTTATTATTCAAAAGCTCGGTCACAACATAGTATCCTCATCATTGAAACTAAGACTTGGAACTCAATCCCTGCGGATTTCCGTGAAAGAAATTCTTACAAAGCTTTCAAAATGAATCGAATCTTTTTTCCTATCGCAATATTAAGCATGTATCCAAGAGCAATCTAATTATCGAAATATTAAACATGTGTCCAAGTGAAATATTAAGCATGTATCCAAGTGAAATCTCTTTTCCTAAGTGACTCATCCTGATAGGGCAATTTGTCATGTGTTAGCGAAGCTCATGCGCGCGCGGTAGGCACATTTAGTCTGAGCTTTATCTTAGTCTAGGCACGCTAAGATCTGTGTGGGCTCAACGCGTTTCACTTGCTGTGTATACACGGAAGAGTACGTACGAAAGGGGGTAATAATTCGGTAAGATTTTAATATTATCTGTTATTCTGTCATAAACCATTTTAAACCGTACAATAATTTCTGAATAGATTTCGTGTGTGCGATTGGATTTAGCATTTTCGTTGAATGTGTTTATTTCGTTTAATTAAAGGCAAAATAGGGTAAAATGGTGAATTTGAAGTGCAGTCAACTTTGTTTTAGAGCTTGATCTTAAGTGTTTGTATTATATTGTTGCAGAAACCGTTTGGATAAGCCTGCGCGTTTTCGTATACCCTATACGCACTCAAAGAACCACGAAGTTCTTTACACCATGGTTAATGTAACTGGTCTTCTGTCTCTTCTCAAGTCGTTTCTAGAATATACTGTTGATATCTAGCCCATATAAACTATTTTGTAAAATTAAGCATGGAATCTCGAGTGAACTAATTCATTGATCATTCTAGTGTGTAACTAGGTTTAGTGAATTATATTAGACATAATTGTACCCCTTAGAATAGCGTTGGTGGTAAGATGCGCTAGAATTCACTGAACTTATTCAGGCCCACTGGTATACTCAAATTTGACCATTGAACTAGACTTAAGAAACAATTTACTTCTGTATCGCTTGTAGTAAATAAATTGTTCAAAATTGTTGAAATATCAATCGAAGTGCAATTGATTATAAGACTACAATTGGGTTCATATGTGTAATGTGTAAAAAGTTTCTATTTGTTACTCTTAAGTAAACTCAATCTATCACCGTGTCTCCATTTCATCGCACGTACGCATGTCCGTACGTGGTTGAAGAGAATACCGAGAGGATGAGAAACTTAAAATGTGTTTTGTTGTTGCTCTCAAAGTCTAACTTGATTTTCCTGAAAATTCTGTTAGAAAATTAGAAATTAGCTCATTATTACGTTTGCTGTCATTTCAATTTTTTTCCCAATTATTTTTGCCGACTAAAATGAACAACGCAGCCGTCAGTTACTGTAGCAGGACGAAGGATGTTTTATTATTGCCATAATTTTTTCATCTTTATTTTTGTATTTTCTGTATTCATTAATCTTGTTTTTTTGCGAGAAAACCAACGAAACCTTAAATTATGATGAATAATGCACTGAAACTATTTAGCACTGAACCTTAAATCAGAAATAACTCAATATTTCAGTAAATAAATGGATTACACATAATAGTTTCAAAACAAGATTTATCACTATACCATTGAGCGTCGCCCGTTACTGGTTCTCAAAATGTACTAGCCAATTGAAAAAACGTAATCTGAGCGTAGGATTTGTTAACAAATTGCCATAACATCCGTACGATGAACATTCTCTGAAATTCATTTTGTGTGCATGTATGTTTCCATGTATCTAGGTGCGCGTGTTGTGCTGTTTTTTATGAATTGCTTTTGGCTAACCTTGTCTCACTACTTTGAAATTATTCACGATGGTGTTTCAGTCGGTTTCTATAGAGCGTTTTCGTCTCTTTTCTTATTTCGTGTTCACTAATAGATGAGGACTTAAAACATTCTCTAGTAGTATTTATAAATTTTCAGTCATCTTATATGTATGTTTCTATTTTTTTGCGTTAAAGAAAACCTCAAGGCTCATTACATTCATTTAATGCTCTGCGACCAGTTGACACTGAACAATTTTCCAGGAATAATTCGATAATCCATTAAATAAATTTATTACACTAGCAAACTGTTTCAGAAATAGACTTATCGCCACCTCAGGGGAGTTTCTGTGAACAGGCAAATTGAAAAACATAAATAGACTAATGAAATAAAGCGCAATTTGAGCGTCAATCACTTGTGACGGTATTTCAGTCTATTTCGGTAAAGCGTTTTTTGCTTTTCTTCTTTCGTTTCTACTTGTAACAAAGGAATTCCGAATGATTCTCTAGTAGCTTGTAAATTATGTATAAGTTGTCAGCCATAAAATATCCAAAAGAAGATATTCTGATTGTCTCTCTCCATAACATAATTAGCCCCCGACACGGTAATTAGCCTCCGACATGGTTAGTCCATAAGAACGCATCGTATGCAGTAAACATGGTGTGTTTATCAGTACACCTCGTATGATTTGTCTATCAATTAAGGACCTTTATAGTAAGAAATTTTAGAAAATCGATGTGCTGTAGTACATTTCATGTATCAACTTTTTTATTAAATAAACATTTTTATTCTTTTCTTCTCTTTACATACCTTCTCTACAGCCAGGCTAAAAATTCATTAGCTTCCCAGTAAATTTGGCCTCTTTCTTTTTCTTCATAAAAAATAGTTTTTTGAGGTAGCCTGAATTATTTTCAAAACACGCATGCAGAAAGGTTTTTAAGTTGAGCAATTGTTGAAAAATATATAAGGTTTTTAAGAAATTATTCAGCATGAACATTAAATCTAAACATTATCTATATATGTAAATTACACACTACACTCTTTATTCTTTTGTGCTAGCTCTATTTGGATCTGAAAAATCTCAAGCGCAACCCAACCAAACTTTACACCTGTGTGTGTAAAGTATAAACACTGCTACCATCATATAAATGAAATAAAGTTTTTATGAAATAAAATAATGCTGTATCAAAAAGAATATGTATGATCAATTTGCATGCATCAGTACTCTTAATAGAATCATCAGATGAGTATAAAAGCCTAATGCTCGCCGTGCTCGCCGTGCTCGCCGTGGCAGAGGGATTAAAGGCCTCGCCTTTCTGTGAAGGTGTCGAGGGTTCGAATCCCGGTGCTGCGCGGCGATTTCCCCTTTGGGTATAAGGGAAAACTCAATCAAAATACCCCACTTAACATATGTAAGCGCCGTCCGCTTTTGGCTTTTTTCTCCGTAATTTGAATCGTCGAGTTTGACTTAGGTTGGCGATCTGTGTCAGGCTAAGTTCATTCTGGTTACGGAAGGTGTGGAGGCTGGTTCAATATTCATTATGTTCTGTATAGTTTTCATGTTTTATTGATTGGGACTGTGTTTGTACCATACGTCAAATTTGAATTCGTTTTGCTTGTAAATTTCACATCTGTTCATCTTTGTTTCAGCCCTTTATATTGTACAAACTATTCGAAACCGTTTATTAAATAAAGTAATAAAACAAAGATACTTATCGAATAAACTCCATATAAAATTTCTATTCATAATTGCTGCGGCAGTTACAACCCAGGTGTCGAAAATGGGTACCGGCTTTACGGGGGAAACCTTCATGGTGTCTTAGTGTTAGTTATTTGGCATTTGAAAAACCAATATACAAGATGATATGTATCAGACTTGATTGGAAATGAAGTATCCTAAGATACCAATGTTTTTTTTTTGTCATCAGTGATCCGGGAATGTTTGAAAAAAGTATTCATAGGGATAATAAATGGAAAATTAAATGCTGAAAAATTATGATGCTTAACATCATTCCAGTATACACGATAACCTATACAGGGAGGTTGCAGTTAGATGCAACTTTTTTATGAGTTCAGGGACAAGATCGTGTGAATCAGTTTTCCGTGTGTAAATCATATTGAAAAAACATTAATTATTACTACCTTCCAAACGCTGAATGAACAAAATTATTAGATTCCTAATGTCCTGCTAAAGTAACCAAACTTTGAATTCATCTATCCTGTTATTTTTTCGGAGAACTCCCTTTCATCGGTTTTTTGTGCCAATTATTTCGGAAGGATGTATCTGCGTAGGATGTATCAACTCTAGTGTTATAACATTTCAGTAAAGAACAAAAGCCATATTGCATTTTAAATATATTTAAAATACTTCACGAAAAAGTCGAGGCCTTACAGAAAAATATTCAACTTAATGGTATCACAAATTTCATTTTAATTAAATAAAAATTTTTTGATTTTGGTTTTTCCCTCCTCCTGCAACTTTAGATTTGAGAATATTCATTAGCCTGCCGTTCCTTAGTCACTCAAAGGACGATTTTAAGCATGAGTTCTTGGTGAGAGCACGAACATTTTTACTTCTATTGACGTTGAAGTATATAATAGGAATACTTTTACAATTTATTAATTTTGTAACGTGAAAAATTTTTAAAAGATAAAATTTTGAAAGTCACTGATTCAATATGCACTGCTTGCAATTCGGTATTGGAAATACTACCCTCCAACTACTGATCCGTCACAGTCAGCATTCTCGGCTTTCTCAAAGAGCAGGCCGCTCTTATGCATGTCTTCCCTAATAGGTTATCAGAGACCACTGTTATAGTTCTAATCACCTGTTCCCAATTTCTTTATTTTTCATACAGATAATGCAAATAATTACGAGGATCTTCCTATTTTAGAATGCTTGTGCATTTACCATAAGAAACCGTATTTAAATAGTGATGCAAATGCAACTAACTACATTAGGTTATTCAAAGCTCCTGCTTCCTAGCTTTTGAAATGCTGATCTGAGTGGGTGTTTAGATGTTAGTATTTGAGTGTGATTATATGTTTTTGGACTGGGTATGAATAAGACCATAATTTTGAACGGTTTTTGCTTCCGAAGGTTCTTAAAATTAAGTTAGGTTTTGTAAAAATTACTTCTTCAGATTTTTCATTCATGACTTTACGTATCTGACGTATTGCCATTTATATATATATATTTTCTTACAATTTTCCAGCACTGATGATGGATCTTCAAATCCTGAAAGTTTGCCATTACGTATGTTTATCTCTGCGTAAGTTCTTCTCGTCATCTTTTCGTAATAATAGTGAAGCTTATGAGGTATACACGAGTTTCGCTGCTGTTAAGAAATAGAATAAATGCACATGAACAACAACGGCTTTTACCGAACTTCATATGCTTGAGCAATTTAGAGGCAGAAGAAAGATTGGGTTTCCCAGAATTCAGGTAGAACAAAAGACAAACAAACGATCGACATCTTCAGTTCCATGATCAATCATTAGAGACGTGGGTTTTGCTTCGAGACTGCTCAATTAAAGCGATAAATTCAACGGTTTTATTCCAAAGCAAATGTCTCATAGAGTATATCGAAGTCACTGGAAACCTAATAAAGAGAACTCATTTTCGTGCTATGTTTTCAAGGAACCGTCTTTAGTGGTCACTCCAATACATATTACAATCATGCAATCGTCGATTATTTCAATCTTTCACATTGAATTGCAAGCTCGACGAGTAGAAGAGTTATCTCCAATTTCTTTCCCAATCTCTTTAGGAATCTGGTTGTTCATACTCTGGTGAAAATATTGTGATTGGTATAACTGGGCTCGCTTTAATGTCTTTCTTGTCAAAAGTGTGATACCGCTTGCTTTAAACGGAGAAGAAAAAGTATGTAGACAAGTGTATGTTTTTTACCGTGAAGGAGAATGTATTCGAAAAATGGTATCGCAAATGCATACATAGACACGGTAAACGTAAATCACTATTTAGGAAGGTAAAATAATTTCAAACAATTCAACTCAACTTACATTTGACACATTAAAGTGAAGGTTTGAAACCCTACAGCCACGCGATCATACCACTACTGGCGTTCCCGACGAAAGGAAAGATTGTGGCGTCGTGGAGGCTGACAGTCCCGAGTGAAATATACATTTGGTTAAATCTATCCATGATAAAAGTAATTAAATATTTACCGTTCTAGTAGAACAATGAGTGAACGAAAAAAAGCCGCTTGTAACGAGAAAACTGGGAACATGACTCGCTTATTGGTCATATTGAGATAAAAGTTAGACGCTCGCTAAAAATTATGAAGGGATCAATTTTAGTCAGTCCTCTTGTCTTTATGGCTCAGTCACTTTCCGTTTTCAGGCAATCATGACAACCAGTCATTTATTCCATTTCTGTTGCAGAGTTCGTTTATGTGAGGAATTAGGCGATATGAATAGAATCACACAACTCTATTTAAATTTGTCCTTATACATTGATGAGTTCAGTTGTGATGCATGAGGTTTACCTGAAGTAAAATAATTCTTTTGTAAAAAAAAAAACACTTAAAATTTTTAAGATAGATTTTTTGAGTTTGGTTGTACATTGATTCAAGATATTCAACTACTAATCAACTTACAGTAGTACAACTGATATGTATGACTGCTTGGATTGTTCTTTAAATTCTTGCTGACGGTGAGACAGGTCTTTACTCCCGCCAGGCGATTTTTGTTAAACATTCTGTATTGACGTTGCTTCAGAAGGTGAACCGCGTACTTTGATGGGAGAACTCGCGACTATCTGAGAGTCTCTTGCCGTATGAGCACCAGGATCCAGTCGTGGTGATGGTGATGATTTCCTACTTGCTGACATTGTGCTTAGTAAGGATGTTTTTCGGTTTTTGCATGAATAATTTTTGACGGATGTCTTGGATTGCAGTATTTTTTATAAAAAAACTATCATCCGACCTGCGAAGCGAATCGCCTAAGGCTGCATTGTGAGTAAATGGTGCAAACATATATTTAAACAATGAGAACGAGCAATTTTGATATACAGGGTGTCCCACAAAAATATCTCTATTTTTGTACAAATTATACCTCCAGTTCAAATTGAGATAATTTGCGTCTGTTTGTTTCTTGTTGTTAAAATTTTTATTTTTAATTCAGATAAAATGAAACTCTTCATCTCTTCAGTATATCTACTGCCAGTAGAAATTTGGAAGAACAGGGTACAACATGCTTTGTCACAAGAAAATTGAAATGTGACACAAACTTTAATACCTAATTTCAATGGTTATTTTTAATGTTTAATATTTATACCCTTCATACGCACGAGTATTTAAACCATTTTTGAGTAAGAAAATTTAATTCTGTATTTTCAATAGTTGAGGACCTCCCAAAATGCAGCTTACTAAAGATCAAAGAATTTTCATTGTCTTAGGCCGCAGTCACACAGAGACAAAATGGTAACGTTTCGTCATAACCGTCTATATTTAGCGGCACTACTCGGTCTGCCAGCGCCACGAAACCGTCAGATTTCACCTTTATTTTGGGACCAGTTTGGTCAAACTAAGCCGAAATCTGTTTGTTTCGTGGCCCTGGACAGACTGAGTATACAGTGCCGCTGACTGTAGATGATTATGACGAAACGTCACCAATTGGTCTCCGTGTGACGGCGACCTTAGAATTTAAAGCAACTAAAAGCTGTGAACAAGTTCGAAGGGCTTTTAGCGGAAAGTTCCCTGAAAGGAACTCCCCTGACAAGAAAACGGTTTCTCGAACATTGAGGAAATTGGCGAACGTGGAAGTATTGTAAACAAAGACAAAGAAAATTTAGGAAGAAGAGTAACACAAAGAACTGAGGATAATACCCCAACATGACACTCAACATGACACCCAGCATAACACCAAATATGAAACTCAACATGACACCCAACATGACACTCAAAATCAATAATGTTATTTCAATGATTTTTTGTCACAAAGCGTGTTCCACTCCTGTTCATTCAACTTTCTACTGTGCATTAGATATTCTGAAGATACCAACAATTTCATTTTATCTGAATAAAGAACAAAATTTTCAATAACGTGAAACAAACAGACACAGAATATATCAATTTGAACTGGAAGTATAATTTATCCAAACTAAAAGACATTTTTGTGGGACATCTGATATTTAGCGATGATACTTGTAATCGTCTTTGTTTTTTTTACCTCACTCCATAAGCGTCTTATGAAGAGTGAGATAAATTTCCTTTCACCAAGGTATTCAAGCTTTCTAGTAAGAGAGGATGTGATTGCCTTTAATGTCGGAGGAGGAAGGCATGAAAAAAGAAGGGCGAGGGTCGACTTCGAACAAGGACGTCATCATTGTGAGGTTGGGTTAGTCTAAGGGACGTTGTATGTTAAAATGCATTTTATTTATTTCCCGAAAATTTCATAGGCTGATATCATGAATTGTATGCCATTCCACATTCGCTGATATTATGAGTTATACCGTAGATGTTAATTTGATTTCTCCGACTACGATTAGAATTGCTCTCTTATCACTTTCACTTTTTAGGAAATGATAGAAAAAAAAATTATACGCCTGTAATTTGATGCTGTGTTAGTGTTGCCAGTCTTATGCAAGGGTTTAATTATGAAGTGTTGCCAACGATCCAAATTTTTATACTGCGCTATCTCGTTTTTAATTTCCCACGTTCGGTTCAGGAATTAATTTTGTTATTCGAGTATCGCGTTTCGTTTTTTTCTAGCAATGTAAGATGCTGATTCATTTAGGGCTGCTGTAAAATATTCCTTGAAAATTGAAGCTTGCACGCTACATCATCAGATTTTGTCATTCTTAAAAATTCGACATCCCGGTTCATTAGTTTTTCTCGAAATAATTTCGGTGAATAGCAACTCTTCAACTGAAAAGTCAGGTAACTCTCAGGTTTATAATGAAGCACATCTTTTGCCTGACGATAACGCAAGTTTATTAAGAATTTAAAATCGAAGAATAAACTTCTAAATATTTTTTAGAACGTTTCGGGATAAATCCCACCATCAGCTAAAAAACACACGACATGAAATAAATGTGATTAGTTACACACACAATTCGTTCACGAGATTATAATAAATTAGATGGAAATGCACAATGGGAAAGAACTGGACAAATCATTCAGTGCTGGTCTAATCTTTAAAATACGCAGTGATTCTAAAATACGTACGTCGGTGAAATTTAACTCCCGCCCTAAAAATTATTATTGGCGATTATTGAATTGCAGTTGTCTGCGTGAATACGGATTGCAAAATGAGTGGTTGTCCTAGCCTTGATCCTGTACGGTAGCTGACTCTCCTATGCTCTGCGATTCTCTGTCGTAGTGTACGACCTGTGCAACCGATGTACCTGGATGCACACTGTGCACAACTATATTCATAAGCAATTGAGGATTGCATCGCAACGGGAAGTTTTTCCGTGAAACTGAAAAACGATCTAAAACAAAATTTCTTCACAAAAATGGCAAGCAATTTAATGTTGAAGTATTTAAGGACAAGATATTTCAGCTCTTCTTGAAGTTTCTTGGATTGAGCACCGAAATATGGGAGAGATGTAAAGCTTGTTATTAGGGTCATTGGTGGACCGAAGACTTAAGCTTTTTGGACAGAAACTGCTTCAACTGGGACTCGATTATAGTTACTGGATATCCATTAGATATCTTTTATTTTTAACTGGATATTTTTAAGATTTTCAAGCTCAAAATGCATTAGGAATGGGTTTGCCGTTAGGGCCCACTTTTGCTAACATCTTCATGAGTAATTATGAAAAAAATCTGGTTTTATGACTGTCCTGGTAATTTTAAACCCGTGTTTTATAGGAGGTACGTTGATGATTCTTTTTTGCTGTTCAAAGGACAATCTCATGAATCTCAATTTCTTGATTATTTGAATTCTAAGCATAGCTCGATCAAATTTACGATGGATGGAGAGAACAAAAACAAAATTCCCTTCATTGATTGTTTGGTTAGTAGAGTAAATGGCAGATTTCAAACATCCGTTTATAGAAAAGCAACGTTCTCTGGACTAGGTTTGAGGTTTTTTTTAGTTTTTGATCTTTTAAATTCAAATTGAACAGCATCAAAACGGTTTTAAATCGGGCTTTCTTAATTTCATCCAATTTCACTGTAATGCATTTTGAGTTTGAAACTCATAAAAATATTCTCTAACAATGGAGATCCAGTAACTTTAATCGAGTCCCAGTTAAAGCCGTTTTAGTCCAAAAACCTTAATAGTCTTCCGTCCACCAATAACCCTAATAACAAGCTTTACATTTCTCTCCCATTTTCCAGTGCTCAATCCGAGAAACTTCAATCAGAGCGAAATCTCTTGTGCTTAAATACTTTAACATTAAATTACAAATTATTTTGTGAACAACTTTTGTATTAGATCGTTTTTCAGTTTCAAGGAAAACTTCCCGTTGCAATGTGATCTTCAATTTGTTTATGAATATAGTTGTGCACAGTGTGCATCCAGGTATATCGGTTGCAACGGTCGAACCCTAGGACAGAGGATCGCTGAGCATAGGGGAGTCAGCTACCGCTCAGGATCAAGGCTAGGACAACCACCCCAGTTTGCAATCCGTATTCACGCAGACAACTGCAATTCAATAATCGCCAATTATAATTTTTCAATCATAGGGCAGGAGTCAAATTTCACTGACATACGCATTTAACAATCACTGCATATTTTTAAGGGTAGACCAGCACTGAATGATACGTCTAGTTCTTTCCCATGGTGCATTTCCATCTAATTTATTATAACTCCGTGAACCGTTTGTGTCTGTAACTAATCACATTTATTTTATGTCGTGTGTTTTTTCAGCTGATGGTGGGATTTATCCCGAAAAGTTCAAAAAATATTTAGAATTTTATACTTCGCTTTTAAATTTTTAACTTTCAGATTGTCACACATGAAATGCATTTTGATTAGTTTTCTTTATCAACTATGTGTGAACGTGATTATTTGAATGGATTCGGTATCCTAAGTATTTTTTGAACTAGATAAAATTTTCCCTTAAATTCACTTTTCCTAAAATCTTAAATATACTGACAACCGAACAATATCGAGTCATTTTCATGAGCGAATACAAGTTTGGTCACTCAAAAGCTAAAGTCTTATGCAACATCAAGCGAGTTTTTAGTAACGATGTTGATGATACCAGAGCTGTTAAAAGGTGGTTTCAAAGATTTCGCACAGGAGCCCCTCACCTCTAAAGCTACGGTCTAGAGCTGCACAGTCTGAATGGTGAAGTTTTGCCACATCCTCCTTATTCTCTTGTATCTCTCCCACTGATAATTATCATTTGTTCAGGCATTTCGAACTTTCAATTGCGAGACAACATTCTTAAATAACGAAAGTATATTTGAACAATTTGAACAGTTTATCAGTGAAAAAGTTGACAAGTTTTTTGAAGATGGAATATTTGCTTTAGAAAAATGGTGGGTGAAAGTTATAGAGAAGAGAGACTCACATTTAAATTGAAATAAGCACTTTACGACTATTATTTTTTTCATTTTCAAACACGACATTATTCATGAGACAGCCTGATGTTTCCATTTCTCCTTAAATTATATTTGAACTTCTATTGAAAGGTGATCTGAGAAGTAGAGAGATATTTCTATGTGAGTATTGCTTTGAGATTATTTGTGCTAGATAGATCGAGAACAGTTCTGGAAGCTTTGGCATTGTGAAGTGGATTTTCGACTATTTGGGTTAGGTTAGGTTTGTACAAAGCCTTGTTTACTGATTTTTAAGGTAAAGTAATCAATATGAATGACTTCTTGGATGCTGAAATTTTCCGATGATTTTTTCAATAAACTCTTGTAAACAGTAGGGTAACATGAGGTTTCCATAGGATACTCTAGAATCATTGGACTTAGTCTAGCTCCCAAGTGGTTATACTCGTATTTTAATCTATTCATCGTAATGGATCTAAGTTATGATATTACTAATGTACTAGCACTGCCTGTAAAAATTGTCATTCCCGTTAATTTGTCCAACAATATTCGATGCACATTGCTTGCCCAGTTGTACTTCTTTCCAGGCACATCTCACAACTTCAAGCTAATTCAAGGACAGTATGCACGAAACCAATCGCAGGTGATACTCGGAAAAAGAGCGCTCAGTTCCATTTCAATTTCGCGAACTGTTCTCTCAAGAGGATTATTTGCCAATACCAAAATAGCTATTATTGATTTTGCTTTCGAAGCTTCAAGGCTCATATTTTGACGTCGTTGAGATGACATAGGCATGGTGATTGATTTTTGATTCGTTTCGTCATCGCTCTGATGATACGTCACAGTTGCAGATCTTATAAATGTAACATGTTATCATTTGTGAATGAAGGTCAAAACGAGGAATAAAACTTCGATTGAAAACATTTCAATTGAAAAAGGAGGAAAAGTTTTTAAAATGAAGGTTTCGACTTCAAAGAGTCATTTTCAAGAAGTGTTGTTCTGAAATAAAAGGAGATATGCTCTACATGAATTAAATTTTCAGCAACAAGTAAAACTGAATACAAATACTAAACAACTTGCAAGGGATAAGGTGACTGGGTGTCGTTTAACCGAGGTATACGGTGTAAAATAAAAAGGGACTCAGTATTTCAGAATTCAACAGGGAAAGAAGAATTATAACTTGAGACTAGCGAGTGAGAGAGAGATCAGTGCGAGAGCTGCTGCCGGCATACTCTGCGACTCGTAGCAGTCTAGTGGTTGAGTCCACTTCTTCAGATGTTGATATACAGGGTTACCGGCACTTTGATGAACAACATTAACATGAGGATGAGACCGCTGAATTGAACCATTTTCACTCAAAAACCGTGTGGTCGAAAATGTTTCGTTAATGAGTTGCAAGGACTTGAAATTTGCGCATGACCACCAATATATCTTGATACTACGCAACTAGATTTCTACTTCTGGGGACATTTGAAGAGTTTAGTGTACGAAACCATGATTCATTCCGAAGCGAACCTCATTGGTAGAATTGGTGAAGCCTTCGCAAGAATTTGTGAACCCGATCGCATCCGTCAGTCATTGCACTGGCGTTTGAATGTGTTTGTGACTGCCTCAACAAGTAATAGGTGGGGAAGGTTCAGAAAAGTCCACGAATGATGCAAAACTTGTCTTAAGCAGCCATATTTTGTACATAAATTTTCATGTTGGGAGAAAGGTGTAGTTAGTACAAAAACAATACAAAAAATTTACTGTTTTAGGGGTTAAAAATCTAAAGGCGATTCAGAGTGCAAATCAGAAAATAAGAACGCAAAAGTTTGGTCAGAACTGCATCACCGGTACAAGCAAACATATCTCAGTGGACACGGGTAATACTTCAGCGGCTCAGCCAACGCACAAATTATAAGCGAGTCTTCGCACAATTTTCATCAGTGCATCCTAATGGCACACTCAGATATAAGCCGTCAACCTAATGAGACACTTATAAAACACTAAGGTCAGGTAGTACTCTAGACACAGATGACCAACCAGGTAGACGCTGAATTGAAGTTACACGGCTATTCCTATATAAACAATGCTTTGACAACTTGAGATGTCTCTGACTCAACATGACCAATCACAAAGGTCAAGTAATTCAACAGCACCACCTGGACATAATTATAACACATACATTTACAAAGGTGGTCAATAGCTGAATTAGTGGGCACACTTAGACACATCTGTACAAGTAAATAAATTACCTAGTGGGAATGAACACAGTCTTGTAGGACACGCACAATCAGCTAGGCAATCTAACATAGCCCTCAGTCAAGCCAATATCACTACATTAAAATAGGCAACTACACCCCACTCTTCATTCTGGCTTTCAGCCAGTCTATTGAGGAATTACATGACTCTAGAGCTCAAAAACCACAGCTTTCATCCATTAAAGCAAGTATTTATCCAACACAGTGTGCATAGATCAAAGTAAGGCTAATCAATCTAATCCAAAAATGCATGAGTTAGCAAGAGAGTATCACAACACTGAACAACACAGATCAAAAACAGACTTGACAATATTAGAACAATGTGTACAAACTGTTAGCAAGAGAGCTACATAACATTGAACAACACAGACCAAAGGCAGGCTTGACAAATAAAACAATGTGTACAAAACTATTACCAAGAGAGCTACATAACATTGACACAAAGAATGAAGAATCATCAAGTATGTAGAATTTGTATGAGCACCACAGAGAAGCTGTGGCAGCATATATTCCAACCCAACATCATTTGAAGTCTTACAGCTTCTCTCGGTTTTACTCACTAGCTGGAGACAATGCAGAATGAATCTACTAACACAATGGTATAACTTTGCCTATTTCACTTAATAATTAACACACTTACATTTCCTTCTCTGGTGTCTACACCATACACTTCACATAACTGGTGGCCTCTGCTCCGCTCGCAGAGTTTAAATACCTAAGGTCCGGAAGCGAGCGTTTCCGGAAAACGAGTGAGCTCGCGGAATGGTTCTTCCGTGGTTCGAAGGTATAAATTTTCTATCGCTGTTTGAAAAGATAAATTTCCTAAATTGCTGTGAAGGCAGCACAGTGTTCATCGCAACCGATTGACGTCATGCTGTGCATATTTGTTGTACATATTGTACATGTTGGTGTACAGTGCAAAATCGAATTCTTGTGGCCATAGGAGGGGATAAACTACCCTGATTCAACGAAGTGCCGGTCACCCTGTACAACAGAAGCGGGCACACCTTTCGGGAGTTCATCTTTGTAGTTCAAAAAAGAACCAACCTGATTTTTGTTAACGAGAACAAGATGAGAACTAATGTGCAAGAAATTTTGTCATTTAAAAACATGCCTTTTTTTATTTTTTCAGATTTTTGACTGAAATATGTGAAAATATGTACGTATTGTTTCAGCGACAGTAAACACAAATGAAGTATAAAATTTACGAATAAGATGTTTTTTCACAACTCCTTCGAAATGAATGAGGAGGAGACCATTTGAGTTAAAAATGAAGCTAAACAAAAAGTTCGAGACGGAGGTGCGTGAATTTGGAGCATACTTCAAATGCCTGTGGACAATACATTTTTGATCCTGTCATTTTTAAATAAAAATGTACGGAAACGGAAAACGCTCGAACCTAGAACAGAGCAATTACTTTTGTATGAAATAGAACTACGAAAATGATTTCAACACTATATAGAATGCAGCAATCTTTGAAACAAATTAATTAATTTTGTTCAATCTTTACCGTAGAAGTAACACTTGTATGTTTTGAACTCAAATAATCAAGAAAACGAAGCCTTTAGGCAGGTCAAGGAACAACAAATAAAATTATCCACTTATCGTTTGTACCTGGTGATTTTTAAATAAGGTTCTTAAAAGAATCTTTAATAGTTCCCTCAATTTTTGATGCATTTAAAAAACAAAGCATTCATACAAGCCTAGGAAAGAGGAGTTTTATTTCGATTATATTTAAAAATAATATATTTCATGTGCCGCCTCTTTGGAAGCAGACAAGAATCGACACGATTGTGCAGGCTATTCATTTCTGTGCTGAGGAAATCTTATCAAATACTCTGGATTTCTACCTTGGTGGATGCCATGAGTTGGTGTCGATTTATAGGCTTTGCACTGTAAAAGCTTCACTTAAAGCGTTCACCGCGGAAAGGTTATGTTATATCTCAGGATGTGCCTCGTAAAGGGAGCCCCGCCGGATGTCTTTATCTCACTGGGTTTCACATGTCTCGGAGCCGGATAAGTCATAAACGGCCGGAACTAACCGACGGAAGTCCTTTATGGTGCTTTGCCTCTGCCACCTTATACAAGCACCGGAAGGTCTTTGTTTGACTTCCGGGCACTGCTAGTTTTAAGGAAGGTCTGTCACCGATGGAATCAGTACATTATTAGGAGCGTTGCTGTGCGTTTACTTATGCAGCTCCTTAGTCGACAGCTTACAGAAGTTAAAGCTTCTGCTGCAATACCTCTAGTAGTGCCGAAAGATACGACACTACAAATTGGCAACAAAGATTTCGAATCTCCAAAGTGAATTTGAACTCTACAAGTGCTTTGAAACCAAGATGGCGTTTTCTACAGTTAGCTGTCCTCCATTCGACGTTGAAGTGGAAACAGTGTGTGAGTTTCTGCAGAGACTACAAGTACAGTGTGCAGACGCTCTTCAGAAAGCGGGAAATAATGGCAGTAAGAAAGCTAGTATTTTAGGTAAAGCCTTGCCTGTAAACATCATTACTGATCTACAACGAAGAATTAAACCTACGTACGTTGCGCTCTGATGCTACGTATGATGAACTAGAAGAAAAGTTGGTACAGCAATTTGAAATCAAGAAATCCATTGTCGGCGCATCTGTTACATTTCTAAATAGAAAGCAAGGTGTTAGTGAATCCTTAGAAAGTTATGCAAAAACGTTGAATGACTTAGCATCTGCGTGCAACAACGATAATTGCTGTCGTGATCGTCTCTTGAGAGATGCTTTCGTTGCTGGTCTTCGTTCATCGCAAATTCTCAGTGCAGTTCTACAGAAGTGTGACAGAAAATCTTTCAACGAGTGTGTTGAACATGCAAAACTCATCGAACAGTTAGGTTCCGATGCTCAAGATAGTATTCGTGAGGATTCATCTTCATCGTTTTTCACAACAGAAAAATTACAGCCGAACTACATATGCATCAGTTGCGGAGCTAAGCAAAAGCATGTCGCGAAGAATTGCTATGCTTTGAAACTGAAGTGTAGTACATGTGGGAAGAGAGGCCACATTTCTAAAGTTTGCAAATCTACGACTGCAGCACGGTCTCCTCCGGCTGAGCTTACACGGGGAGGACCTGCAGGACCTACACGTCCCTGCACTTACATGGTGCAGCCGGAACAGTGCGGTTGTCATGGCAACGTCGTCATGGCAACGTCGGAAGAGAAGCTATTTCAATGCAGAGTTCACGGGAGCTTCCACAGCGGGAGAACGAAGCTATTCTATAGAAGCCTAGGAACGATACTTGTGACGGTAACTCTGTTCATAATTTCTCTGATGTACACACTAATTACGCGTTATTTCAATCACATTGTATTCCTTATAGTGTCACAAAAATTGCTCCCTCTGTTGCGCTCAACAATCGTTAATTTGTTACTTCTAGAGATAGAGTTCATCCTAAATACTCTGTGTCCAGGTCTGAGCCTATGTGTGTAACTCAATTTGATGTCGGTGATCATGTTCTTGCTCTGAATTTAAGAAATGGTCCCAAGTGGCTGAAGGGAATTATTGTTGGTAAAGTTGCTGTTAATATCTTTCATGTTCAAATTTTAGCATTAAATGTAATCTGTAAGAGACATTCAAATCAGCTGCTTCATTCTTCTAGTAATTTGGGATCTTTCAGTAGCAAGGCGACTGAGCCTTCTACTTTGCAGCCTGTTAGCAGTTCAACTGTACAAAATGAACCGCGTTGATCAGGTAAAATAACTAAACCTGTTATGCGAATGGGTTGTTGGTCCTGCCTTCTGTTTGTCATATATTCATCTAAAGGGGGGGAAATTGTTATATGTCAGGATGTGCCTCGTAAAGGGAGCACCTCCGGATGTCTTTGTCTCACTGGGTGTCGCATGTCTCGGAGCCGGATAAGTCATAAACGGCCGGAACTGACCGACGGAAGTCCTTTATGGTGCCTTGCCTCTGCCACCTTTTACAAGCACCGGAAGGTCTTTGTTTGACTTCCGGGCACTGCTAGTTTTAAGGAAGGTCTGTCACCGATGGAATCAGTACATTATTAGGAGCGTTGCTGTGCGTTTACTTATGCAGCTCCTTAGTCGACAGCTAACAGAAGTTAAAGCTTCTGCTGCAATACCTCTAGTAGTGCCGAAAGATGCGACACTACAGGTTAAAAATCTACAACTACCCAACCGTTTAATCGAGGTTGAAATCTACTGAATTTAACAGCAAATCTACTGAATTTGACGGCAGTTGAGGCCTCAAGTGCTGTGCGGCAGTTGAGGCCTCATGTGCTGTGCGGCAGTTGAGGCCTCATGTGCTGTTCGACAGCTGAGGCCTCATGTGCTGTGCGACAGCTGAGGCCTCATGTGCTGTGCGGCAGTTGAGGCTTCATGTGCTGTTCGACAGCAGAGGCACAGTATTTTCAATTGTCGATCTCGTTTCTTAAAATTTTCAGTTTGATGTAAAACTAAACTTAAAGTCTTATTTTTGGAACAAGTTTTCTTTCATAGCAAATATATGTAAAGGAAATAGGCAAAAAAAATCTTACAAGCATTAAATTTGAACGTTTTCTCTGAACGATCGTTCTTAACGAACTCTGGAAGCAGCAGAGGAAAATTTGGGTTTACTAAAACGGACCAAGCAAGTTGATCGAGCTGGTTCAAAACTGGTGAACAAATCACAAAGAATGCAGAACACAACTTTATCAAACTAATTTTGAATAAAGGACAATATCAAATCAACAGATGACTGCTTTTGATGGGTCGGCATTCTGCATTTCGTTAAGCGATAATTGTATGTTACGGATACAGTGTTTCAAGGATGCTTGAGTCAAAGTTTGTTGGGTAACTGTTCAAAATTTTCCCATTCCGTGCGATATTTTTACGACTTCAAACCATTCAAAATTTTGTACGCAATTTTCTCGCGGGAAGATTTCGTGGAACTTTAGCAGTTGGTATCTATTACTGATTTTATTGTTAACGAGTTGGGTAAAAGACGTGGGGTAGTGAGTTTAGATAAAATTACTCATTCAAAGTATGCAATAAAAAGTTTCGGATGCGATTTATTCGTCCCATTATCAGAATTTGTGTGAAAAATTGTCGAGAATTTAAGACAATGTTTGCAATTTTTCACAAAAGTTAAAAAACTAAATTTACTACGAAACGATATTTATTAAAAACTACAATGTTTGCTCTCCGGACATGAAATCTTACACGAAATGTTCAAAATTCACAAGCCCAACTTTGGAACTAATTTTTCATTTAGAGCGATATTTGCAGCAGATAATAGCTCGACTTGTGATGTTGTAAAATACATTGTCGTTATTCCCCCTCACTATATCGCTATTGACTCTACGGTGCCTAATTTAAACGAGTTCGTGACAGGTATTTCTAGTTGGATGAATGCAGATGACCTATTGTTGGTGCATTTAGATATTGAGAACCTATTTTCTAATATGTAATTAGTTCTAACTATAAATATTTGTTTCAACTCTTTTTTTTTACAGATGTGTCCACGTTAGTCACAGATTTAAGAAAGCAATATTTCAAGTCAATTTTAGAAGAAAGTTTACAGAATATTCCCGAATATTACACACTATTCTTACAGAATTCATTTTTATTTTCGATGGATGTTTTTACGAACATATTGAAGGTTTTGAGATGGAGTGATGTTTGTAGATACTCTTGAGAGTCCCCATGAACAGATTTAGCTCGGCCAATACCTAAGCAACTTCAAGCTAATTTTTATGAGCGTTGCATGGATGATTCCAAAGTACTTTTTAAGCAGAAATCTCGCGCGCCCCTGTTTTACACAAATATTAAGTTTGCATTAGAGGTAGAGGAAAACGATAGGGGGAATTTTCATTGCGTTAATGTTACTGTTCTCGCAACAGGTTCCATGCATCCGTTTACTGGAAACCCACTTTCTGTGGTTTGGGTCTCAGTTATCTCAGTCTCGTCAGAAAAAGGCATAAGATTAATAGTAGCACATCCTCAGGTCACTGTTCGACCATCGCTCAACAAAATTCTGAGTGCTAACCCTCTACGAATAATCAGCTATTGATATACTTTTGTACCTATTTAAAAAATTATTTTCATAACTTTATGTTCCGTTTTCTCCGTGCTTCGTTCATCTGTTTTCCTCTAGTTTGCTTTACCTTCAAGATGTATTTTAATAGATACTTTTTCCTCTGCTTCTTTTAGAGTTAGTTGTGAATAATATCAGGATCGAAACGTTCAAATAAAAGACTTTAAAAATTTTTCTTACCCGTGAAAATGGTACATTAATTAGTAAAAAAGGAGTTTGATCAGCATCAAATGAGTTCTTAGCAATACGAACACATTTTCAAACAGAATGAAAAGAAACTATTTTACTCATGTTTCGGTGAATATACACGTATATACATTATACACGTTTTTACATGTTTTTAATTTTTAAATTTTTTATGCTCCTTGTGCTTAGATATTTCATTACGTATTATATCGTTCAAGTTTTGTCTCACTTGAAACAAAGTTTGAGAGTAAAGCAGAAGCAAATACTTAAGAAGTCAAATGTCTTCGTACCCTCATTAGAAGATCGACCTGCAAGTCGCACCGTGGGTTAATCTGATGAACAAAGTATTATTCGATGCCTTGAAAATTATACATTTCAAACAAAAGAATGAAAAAAAAATGTTATTTTTCTAAAGTTGATTAAAAAAGTGTATTAAATATTGGGTTTTGAAAATTTCTGAACATAATGATGCAAAGTTGGTGAAAACATTTCAACAGGTATGATAATAACCATGTTTTATTGTCTATGCTTGTACAAAAGATTGCCAGAGCAACATGACAGTGTATTTTTTTGGTTAGGTTATTCTAAGTTTGAGGAGTCCCGAGAATGCCGGTGAAAAATATAGTTACACATTAATGAAGAACCCTCTTGGAAAACAATTTCTACATAAATTACTGCATAAACTGACGCTTCTGTGATGTCATCGATATTGTCGGAAGTAAATGATTCTGTATCAAAACTAAAAAGTTGACTGCTAAGAAAACTGGCTCTTCGTGCGTACAGTGCCTACGTTATACTCTCAGTATAACTGTCTATGGTATACGACCAAAGAAAAAAAGGAAACAACGCTAAGAACTGGAGAAGATGGCTGGCCAGCATTTCACTCCATAAAAAGTTCCAAAAGAGCCACGTAAGTCTGAGTCTGCGAGAATATCATCACATCTATACATTCTAGAAGAATCGTCTTGCCAGGACGAACACCGATATGACGCGAAGACGCCAACAGAAATGCCACGAACATCGACGTACGATTATATGTTATATTTTCTTATTCTTATGTTTTCTAAATGGGGATTTCAGTATAACTATTTTTATAGAATTAATTATCCATGTATTTGAATTGTTTAGGAAGTAGCTCCTGTTTATATCTTAGTGCGCTAATATCAAAATGACTAACTAGCATCTCAGGAAGGAGCGCCGATCGAGGCGGTTGCGATTCGAGGGAGTACTCAGTAAGGCACGGGCGAGCAGTAGAGAAAGAAGGGCGAACGTTTGACTGCCTCGGTCCAGCTAGGACTGAGGGTATACCTCTTGCTATTAAAGACAAATCACGAAACCAACTATGCCCACTTAAATATCAATCACATTCGCTCCTTCAGAAATATAAATAACCAACGTTATCACGCTTTCGCTATTCAAAGTGACCAAATAGTGCCATCGAGCGTAGCCTCAACCTTCACCTGCCAACCATGACGCGGAGACCGTGGACCTGGTGTGAGAGATCAGCCTGTCAACATCTGCCCACAACCCAGATGAGTGTTCCCCTCGTATACCTATCTAGATGCTCTTTATTCAAACTTCTAGGTATGTAGGATGCGTATTCTGTCATGGAGTTGATAACATTCATATAGTCTATTCCCTTTTCATTTAGAGGTGCCTTTTATTTACCCTTTGTAGTGAGATGAGTAAGGAGGAAAGAAAGATGATCGTTTTATTACCGCTAACACGTTACCGAAGATCGCAGAAAATATGTCATTTGAATAAAATATTAATTATATAGAAAATATTCCCTTTAAGGGTGGTGGCAGCTCCAATTATACTTTATCATGATTAATAAAGAATAGAAAATACATGAATGTGGCGAATATATATGTCACGACGATTAAAACAATAGTAAAAGATCATGCACCAGAGAATAATCTAGCATGCGAATCGTAACAATGATGGATGACAGAGGAGAACGTCCATTACAATGATGGCGACTCGGTGGGATAATCTACACCGGCATCCATTACAATGGAGACAGCGGTGTGGGATTTCTGCAAATTTCAATAATCAAGAACATGCATCCATTACACCTAGAAATAGCGTATCAGAAAGAACGTATAGTTCACCTCTCTACAAATATTTAAAATTTCATTCTTCATGCCGACACAAAAGAATCCTAAGAGATAGAAACAAGAAAAGATTGTAACTCAAGGCCCAAAAAAAATTTTGCTTCGCGAATAGAACAATAGAAGAAATGTTTGAGTTTATGAGCCGAAATCACGATGCTATTTTACCATACACTTTTTGGATTAATTTATGCTATAATTCTTGCTAATGGTATACCTCCCAGGTGATTGTGGTAGACAAGATATGGGAATTTGTTTGTCATTTAACTGAAAATGTCATTTTACTCTATGAATAATTGATGATTTCAAGTGCATTTGAGAGACAGAAAGTTCGAGTAAAAAAACTTGAATGAGTTTTAAACGCGTTCAAGGTAGAGAAATGGGTAGTTTAAGAAAAATTTCCGATCCATCCCTTGTGTAAAGTTCCTCATTAATTTTATACTTCCAAAACACGTATTTACTACCATCGACGCATGAGCTTTAGGGTTGCAATATAATGAAATGATGTCTTAAAGTAACAAGCTGCAAGGTGATACAAAAAATACCGCATTTATCGTTAAAATGAGTTCTGGCTTTGCTATTTCACACAGATTACTGTTCATCTACGTATAATACGCTCGAGATTGCAAGAAATCGTTTCACACACGTAGAGTAACAAAAGTTTCAATCGAAAATTAAGCTGTGTAGAGTAACGAGAAGAAGCGTTTCGTAACAACTCTTTCAGTGTGCATTGCAGCATGAAGATATGGTTGAGACGAAAAATAACGTGATATTTGATTTCCATAGAAGGATAAATTTTTTAATAAGTGAATGATTGTTACTCACTAGGGTAGTTTGTTCCACCATGAGGCCCCTGATGCTGACAGAGCTTTGTGCCTTGAGTCAGACTGACGGTAGCTCCCGAAGACATCATATCTCCGATTTGTTTTTTTGGCTGGTGTTTGATTTTAAGTTAATTTCCTTATCCCTTACCACGACAAACATGCTCAAAGAGGGGAAAGAGGGAGGCCCTATTTAATATGGCGTTAAGGAAACACTGAATTCATGCACAAGGTGTGCTTCCAAACTCTGCACATGGAAACAGTAAGTTAGGAAGTTTGTTAAAGATAAAATTTGAATAAGAAAGTACTATCCGTAAGTGTTGAAACACAGGACAGCAAAAAACAAAATAAAGACAGTCCATAACAAAACAATTTACCTATTCTTTTTCATTAAAAGGAAGGCCTACCTAACTCTCAGGTCGGAACAACACATTTTTCCCCACAGTGCGCTAATTCCCTTAAATCCAAAGGTTGCATCTCCTGTTTATTTGGCGGGTTTTAATGGGTGATCTGGTATTCAGTATTTTAATCCAGAATAGCGCTGATCCAGAATAGAAAATTAGAAGGGAAAAAGAATCTTTTACTCCTTATTTTTGTCCTTATTCCTGTTTGCAGTATAAGAGTGTTTGGCTCGCAACAGAATTGGGTGTTAAAATCTTTGTCCTCATGAACATGAATCCTGTAACATTCGTGAAAAGTCTTTTGATATAAAATGAAAACGAAAAACTTAATTTCTTGTTTGATGAGATTTTATTGTTTTAATAAATCCAATAGTGACTTCAATTCACCCTAGAGATTTTCTTGCTTCTTCTTTTACTTTGTCTTTTTCAGATTTGCCTCCACTCTTTGACCAGTAGTGTAGCTTTACCATAGAAATGTGCGCCATTCTGTAGACCTGTTCTAAAAAATATCACTTTAAACGTTGAAAACTGGAATGGATAGAAACCGTGAGGTAATGGCGTAGAGGCCGTTTTTTCTTTTGGTCATAGTGACAATGAATTTATTCTACTGTTTGTTATGACCGTGAGTTTAAAGGCAAGCGTCCATTCATATGAACCCTGTGCGCTCTCAGTACCGATGTCAATTTTGTTTCTTTAACCATAGAGATTAGCTTAGATATTGACAGAATGTTGTTGGTGAACGAAGAAAACTAGGATTTCTGAATTTTCTATGCCAACTTCCTTGATAGCCGAAGCTTCTATTATGAAATTTGGAAGGAAACAAGGTCAAGAACTTTTATCACCTTTTCTCTTTGTGTTGTCGTTGATTTAAGTTCTTGTGATGACTTTCAGTTGGAAACATATCTTGTATAATTCATGACAAGCATTCTCATCATCTCTGTACATGTAAATGGCAGAAGGTCCACATTTTTCCTTTTCGATGGGTCTATAAATAGTATAGAGTTTTCTTTCTCTTTAGAAACAAATTTGGTCAGACACCTTCTTAGGAAACCTTTTTAAAATTAGAAAACCTCTTTTTCTCAGATCCTTCATATTTTGATATTCTTGCACTTTATTATGCGCCCTTGCTTTACGTTTGAGTTTGGCTTAAATTATTATTTCATTAGGGAATAAATGCTTTGCCTCACTGCATGTGGACTCCACACTTGGATGACGCTATTCAAGTGCAGCGAGGTTATCAGGCTTGGTTGATGTTGATGGCAGTTGTTCTGAACCCTTAATGCCATCCAGAGCGACTCAAACAATACAACATCAAAAAAAAGCAGCTAAATAATACCAAAGCATAATGAACTAAATTACGAAAACGCAGAATATAGATTTATTAATATAGGCTATTTCCATCGATGGTTTCAAAGGGTTCAAAAACGGCGTGAATCAAACTCTTGGAAAGTTGTGACATTCTAGAAAACAAATTCGCGTTGAGAAATTTGATTTACAGCCTATCTAAATAAACCTTACTGTATCGATTGCTCAGATGAGAGTTATTACGTTTGTGATGAAGTAAATGTGAGCCCAGAGTAAAAATCTTCAGGTCAGAGGACAAATGGTTGGTGCATGATGCGCTCATTACTCTAAACGTCAGGAACGAGTGTCAAGTTGGCTCTTCCGTCTTCATTGTCTTTCGTTATGTATTACCAAAGCAAATGAGCTTCACACAATTATATTTTTCATTGAAAATTAACACACAAATCAAAGAAACCCAAATTAAAAAGTCTGACGCTCAATTTTGGTTGGTAGTTTTTTAAGTGGTACATGGGCAGTTATATTCAACTATTTCAAGTGCAAAAAAATCAGCATGGTAGTTCGTCACGCCATAATAACACCATGTAAAACACTATTGCGAATAAATTTTATCAGCATCAGGAAACAAAACAAAACATTTATCGCAGTTCTGTATTTTAGCACTCAGTTAAAACTGACATCTTACATAATTTGAGATATGCATCTGCCAGCGGGACGATCTCACTGAGCTTCTGCAATTACTTTACTTAATTGCCTAATAAAATACAAAATACCCTGCGAATTCAAACAAACTCAAGCATGTCACTAATTGCTTCCTTATTTGCCATTTATACCGTAATAGGACATCGACGATGGAGTTGAAAATACGTGACTCGTAATTTGCAAATCTCGGGATTGTAAATTACTATATTGAATGACGACAGCGTAACATTATGAACAAAGAGCACTCTTTTTTCATCAAAGCTGGGAAGAGAACATGGTCTTCAATTGATTTACCAGATCAAAACTTCAGTTGCTTATAGCCAGAAATTAAAAATTAGTGTCATCACACTGTTCTCTCTAACTTCGCAGGTAAAATGGAACTAGCACATGAAACCTAGACGAGGAGAACATCAAGATTTCTGATAATTCCACATAATATAGGAAAAGAATCATTTTACAATAACATTTCACTTTCTTTAGCTAATTTAGGATAAAATGACACATAAAATATTTCAATGAATGTTCAATGCTGCGAAAATTCGAGTCTAGAATCATGATTTAAAGTTAAAAAATAGTAACTTGGAAACATAATTTCACACTCCCATAATTCTTGCGTTTAGCGCAGTAGGCTTGCTTCCAGTGCTGACCTTTAACATACTGAATACATAAATTTTATCTCTTTTTAGGTCGATAACAGTTAGTGAACAAACATCAGGATTTCCCACTAGACTCATAAACTCTCAACAGTAGAAAATGGAGGCCAGGTTGAACACTGCCCAGTCAAACTTTTTCTCCGAAGCAGTGGTTGCCGCGTGCGATAAAATGAGCGATAAAAGATAAATGATAATAATCGCTGAGGTCAAACCCTTTATCGTTTTTCGTTTATCGCAAAGCTTTCTAAAATAATTGCTCATTCACTTACCGCTAGTCCCAAAAAATGAGGAACGATAAACGATAAATTCAAAGACTACTTATGTAAAAATTGAAAAAATTTGCACGGCAGCAATAGTCACAACAGCCCGCCTGACGTTTTCAGACCTGAAAAGCCTCACTTGTAGGCCATAGACTGGTTCCAGTGACAGTTTTTGTTTCATTTAATTAATTTTCACGGTGGAAAAATAGTTTGGATGCTTTTTTTAATATTTCAACTAAATAAAGGTACTTATCATTTATCGCTTTTGTTATCGCAAGTAAAAAAAATATTTCGCCATCGTTTTACCGTTTATCGCTTACCGCAGGTTGGGTTTTGATTTTTTTTTTATCGTTTATTGTTTATCACAGGTTGGGGAAAGTTATCGTTCTATCGTTATCGCAAGTTGAAAAAAAAGTTATCGCGGCAACCACTACACCGAAGGATGCATGTTTTTCCCTGCCTTCACGATTTAAATACATGGGCGGCGGAAAACATGCATGCATGCTGCGAAAAAGTTAGACTTGGTAATATTGTCCATGTCCAGCAGCACATCGCAATGCCAAACAGTTGACAGTTCAAGAAAGGCTCCAGCTTGCACGCTGTTTGGATAAATTTAAAATTTTTGTCTCGTATCAATGCATCATGGAATGGAACTAAATGGATGCTGAGGTTCAAAATAACTGACATAAGTACGGTTTTTAAGCACACCGTTGTATGATGGGGCAATTAACATGATCATGTCGACAGAGAAATGTCATTATTAACAAGTTTTGTGCTCTGTACAGGTACATAAAGCCAATGTAAGACCACTTTACTTTCTACTTTATTCTGGTAGTTCAGAGAGGTAGTTCATGCGTTATTGCATTTAAGGAATGCTATCACAGCTGAGTGTAACGGCCTCAGAACGATAGATTTGAGTGGGCTCAATTCAAGTTATTCCTAATTCTCTCTTTGCTAGTGTTTGAATACTTTTTTGTTTCAGACAAGACCTCCTAGCGTTAATTCTCTAAATTGTTAGCGTGCATTTACGCGCACTTTGTAGTTAAAATTCTTCAATGTCCTAAGTGTCTTGAGCGATCTCGGTGGAACGCGTTGGCAGTTGTGCCGCCAGCATGGGACTGGGTGGTTTTAAATCTGGTAGACCTTTCGATTGAATAGACCAGCGGGGTCTGTCTTAGCCATTTTTTCAGGGATAATTTGGATTCCTACATGAAGGAAACATGGCAGCTCTGTATCGAGAGGGAGCTTATTGAGCAAACTGCAGAGCTACACTTATGTTCGTTTCGTTTTGAAGTGTCACATTTGTAGACACTCATTTAGGCATTGGGTCCAGTGTAATCAAGTTAAAGTGAAAAATTAGGAAGAAAAGAAAGTAATTCAAATTCTACGTTAGTTAATGTGCTCTAGAATTAAGTGACCATGCATAACGGCCGTAGAACGATTTACTTGGGTATAAACTGTTTTTTTCTAGAATGTTATTTTCCACACCAACTATTGATTTAGCGAATTACAACTCTACTGCATTATCTTTAATAACGATCCTTTTTTCTTGTCTCTCATTAAACATGAAAAAATCACAAAATAAACGAAATGAAAAGAAAAACATGATCATTTTTGTAAAAGCTGAATGGTACGTTATTAGAATACTCATGAGATGGCTGAAATACTTTTTAAGAATGATGAAGAGCTAATGAAAAAACGAACATATGTGCTGCGTAAGTGCCAATCGAGGTAAAACCGTACGCTTTCCCTGCATATTCTTTGGGACATACCAATTTGGTAGGCTCTATAGTAGCATCATAGCCAAATTTTGATTTTTCTACGCTCTTTATATTCCGTGCCGCTTTTTCCATGAAGTAAAGTAAGATGGATAGGAAGGAGTGAAGTACAAGCTCATTAAGTGAAATTTTCTCTTTAAATCATCTTTTCCTCGCTTTCTCCCTTTCTACTAGACTCGAAGAACTGCTTGCTGCGGCAAATGTCCCGCGCGTTGAGGGGAGTTGAACGCGACGCCTTCTCGCCTGGAGCGTGATGCTCTGCCTATGTGTCACGTTGGAAACAGGGGACGTGAGCGATTCCAAAGGCGAGGCATCGAGATGGCTTCAAGCTGCATGTATTACTTGTGAAGTCAAGTTCACAAACGTGTGAAATAAGTTAAAAGAAACGATTCCACAAGGTTCCGTATCATTTGCGCGAGTAGGTAGTTTTGATGTTACAGCTCCTGAGAGACAGTTGAAAGTCGTAACATCGAAATAAACCGCAGCACAATTTTTGTAGAAGCTGAGTTCAGTCTTTACTTCACTTCGTAAAACTATAATAAATTTTGCAAAAATGTTGATGACTGGTTATAATGGCTAAAGCGACTGTAGTGATATAGAAGTTTTCTGTGTAACCCTAGCGACGAGGCCAATTATTTAAGTCTTTAAAGAAGTGAAATTTACACTTCAGAATCAAAACCATAAAGCATAAAATCGGAGATTTAAAATTGAAGAGTTTACGTGCTCTGTAATAGTAGTGCATGCTTTTTAAAGAGCGGATCAATGGCGCGGTACAGGTGGAGCGAAGTTGGCTACATTTGTACTACCTCAGCACTGCCGTGTTGCAGCTCTCCGCTATGCCTGGCCGCCGCGTCGGTTCAGTGCTGGAGGCACTGCTGTGTAGTTCGGGCAGTGGGTCCCAGTCCTCCCGAATAGCTGACACTGGTAAGAGCAGTCGCACGTGATCCAACACTTTGTACGTGAGTAATTTAGATATGTGAATTAAAGTAACTACTTTATGTAATGCAAATTTGTGATGGAAAAAGGGACCTTAAAACTATCTGAAGCTAAATGTCAGTGCCTGGACTTATTTTTAACTAAAATTTATTCATTTCAGTTATTACAGTTTATTACTCGTTGGGTTTACACACGATTTCAATCTTCAAAGACTGTAACACAAATGCAGCTGGAAATGTTTTTCTTGAATTTTGACTACAGGGAATGTATCTATTTCTCTTTGAAAGAAAATAGAACATCGGTAAAGATTTTTACTATCTGAGATGCATTTTCAAGAAAATGTAGAAACGATAGGGAAGAAATTTCATAAAATTTATAATTTAGTGAGAAAGGTTTCTGGACGGTCAAACACGTTTTCCCTGAAACAGGGCTTGAAAAATTTAGAAAAACAAATGTTATAAATCGGTAATATTGTGTGTAGGGCGCAGTATATATATATAATGGTGCTATTGTGCTTCATCATTAACCGTGACCCAAATGGCGACATCATATTAGTGTAAATGCATTGAAAATGAATTTTCAATGCATTTCTAGTTTCGTGCAAATACCGTCCAGTGGATGACCGAACGACTCAAATAAGTTTTTCTAACGAAAAACAAATGCATTGTTTGTCTTTTGTTTCTGGACAGCTACAAAAATTAAATTTCAGTGCCTGGTTGATGTGAATTATCGTCGACAGAAAACGAGAAGGGATAAGCTAAATTTTCTATAATTAGTAATTGGAAAATAAAACAGTCGTCTGCTTAAAAAAATTATTTGGAAGATGTATTGGGGATGAAAACAAGCATGAAATGGTGGGGATACTTTCACTCTCTTGATTTTGACAGACCTTCATTATTTTACGGAAACATACGTGGTGGTTCTCTACCTTAGTGTGCGATGCCAGTTGACGAGTCAGCTCTAGTGAAACGTCTGCTGTTGCGTCGCATTTAAGATTTTGTAGGCCGCTCCAACTTATTAGGCTGACAGTTAGCTGCCATCTCTCGCATTCAGAAGAGGTTTCGCTAGAGACCTCGACTCACGAAGTGAAACTCGTAGGATACTATCTATCGTGTACTTTCGAGCTTCCTATTTTATATTCTCCTATGGCTAATGCAGTCGATCGTCTACTTTCGAGCATTCTATTTCATATTTTGCATTTGATAATGCAGTCGATCGCTTACTTTCGAATCGTCTACAAAGCTTTTCCGAACAACGGCATCATGTGAGCAGTTAAACGAACGGGTTACATCTTGGTTTCCCCAGCGACTAAGCATTCAAAGTCTCGAACGATTGTTATTCAAGACATCTTCAAATATATTCTTCCTCTATTCATCGTGCTATTATTTAGTATATTGAGAAGGATTTAATAATAGGAATTCATTTATAGGTCATTAATTCATTAAAGCATAAATTAATGTACGTCAAACCTTGTTAAGACGAGTGTGTTCGGCTGTAGACTGCTGTGTTCGGCTGTAGAAGTAGTGAGATGATAGGTCTGAATCTTACCGACTGTTTGTATACACAAAATATAGACCACGTTACCAATATCAATCAACAATCTACTTCTTGGCTACAGATATTTATCACTTAAGGGACTAGTTTATAGATACTGTATATATGAGCTGGTGGCAGCAAACTAAATATTGAAATGAAAAGAAATAAACAATTAATTAACGAAAGAAAATACCTCATAATTGATTTGACGACGAGAACAGAGAAGAAAAGTTCCGTTCAGCCTTAGGAAATAACGAGTGATGCCCTAACGATGCAATGAAATAAATGTCAGAATCCCAAACCAGGATCACAACACAGGAAATCCTTAGTGTTTTTGAGACTTTTCATTGCCTCTTGGAGGTAGGAACTCCACGACGGATAGGTGGGGTTTTTGTTGTCTTCTTCGATAAAGGACGCGCGTTGATAATGAGATTTTGCCTCAAATTACCTCAAAGAAGCGACGGTGCCTCAATTCCATTTTAAGCATTTCTATGGGAACTGCAGCTGCATAAGATAAGAAATTGGTTTAGGTTCGGTAGAGTTGTCTATTCTATGTAAATACGGGGACTGGCGGCCGAGGGGAAGACTGCCAAGTTACCTCAGCAGAAGATAGTCTTTCGGGATTTCTATCTTTTGTCCCACTTTGCTTCTTTCAGTTTTCATGAGTTCTTCGCTTTCATTTTTAGCTCTTTGTTCTGTTTTTATTCTTCTTGTTTTTTAACTTACTGTTTCTATGCGCAAAGTCTCTTGCGAGGAAACACACTTCGTGCATGGATTTCACGTTTTCCTCAGTCCATACGGAATGATCCCTTCTATTTCCTCTGTGAAACATCTTTGCAATGGAAACAGAGCCTTAAACTAACTACTATACCAATTGTTGCATGACGGTTTTCGAGAAATAGCTTTACGAGTAGGGAGGTGTTACCTTTCTATTCTTCATCTCCCTCGTGAGGTGGAAGACGGTACGTCGTGCGCTAGGTCTCTCAGATGAGTACGAGTGTCAGCGCCATTTCACATGCCGACATCGCACTTTTCGTTGAGTCGCTTACGATGCTCTGCGCAGCTTTCAAAAGACTCTTCGAGCGTGCCATAACAGTGGTAAAGATATAAGCATTAGTTTGGAGAAAATAAAAGTTACTGAGGGTGTTAGAGAGATTTTTAGCTCATGAATGTTCACGAGCAAGAAAAATTTTAGATAAAGGTATTTATTTATTTAATCATTGTTCAGTTTTAGGCTACTGTTTAAATATCCTACATTAGGAGTTTGATTAGATTAGTTAAAATTAAGTGATCCCAGATAATCAACTTATAGCGACGTTAAATTAATAAAAAATTGCAGTCCATGAGCGCTGCAGCACATGATGGTCGTTCGGTTAGTGTACTTGAGATAAAGCATTCTCAGCCTTCAATTGCAGTGAAAAGAAAGACAGAAAAGAAAAACAGTTATTTCCTATAAAGATGATACAAAAACATCATTGGTTTTTTTAATGTGTTAACATAAAGATCCTTTGTTGATGCACACACATGAGTTTTGTAATACCCATGTTCATGGCCTAAACAAATGATTGAGAGAAAAGCATGAAAACTGTATTCCCTTTGTTGAGTTAATCTAAGTTTGATTATGCATGTAAATCCAGGTAATAAAAAAACGTGATACCAGCGACGCATTGTTGAAAATATTCATGTTCGTGTGCACTCACAATGAAATACCAGCTGAGGAACTTGCGATTTCAGGCATTACTTTTGAAATTAAAATGGGTGGATTTAAAAAATTCTGTATCTAAGACAATAAGGTCGTCATTCGGAACTATCTTTTCACTCTAACGTATCAACTAGTATGCCAAATAAAGAGCTTGGAGAAAATAAAACATTTACCACAACACTAATTTAAATTTCGTACACAAAAGAGTTCACCGGAACTCTTTCACCGGAACTCACCGGAACTCGCACAAAAGAGTTCACCGGAATCAAAAACACGAAAAGGAGTTGTTGTATAGCTTTAATTAAAAAATTCACTACATAATTGAGGTAATTCGTGAAATAAACTTCGTAAATAATGCTGTCATAATATACTCACGAGCGTTAGAAATGAGAAATTGCCACGCGAGGCTAACAATAACATAATACAACATGAATAAAAAAGCAAACACTAAATGTTCTATGAATTAAATCCATAAAATGATTTAATCGCTTTTTAAAATGTCTTAATATAAAGGTACTTGGTTGATAAACATATATGAGTGTCATTATAGCCAATGTAAATGTTCGTACAAGAGACAGAGATAACATACAAATGTATTTCCGCAGTGAGTTATTCTGAGTTTGATAATATTTATAAATGAATGTAATCAAAGAAATTTTAAAATGAACATAGTGGGGTGAAACTCTGTTGATAATCACCGCATACATTGACGCATGAGTTTCAGCTCTTATGACATCAAGGAATAATGTCGAAAATGTAATGGTTTGAAGTAAATAATTTACATTCAAAACTAAAGAGTCAAAATAGCAGAATTTCAAAAACATCTTTTCGTGTGGACATAACAAAAAAAGAACTATGTTAAACACCTCAAAACACGCTTTAAACTATTACATTACAAATTTATACTTCCGATATAAATGTTTCAAAATAGTATAAGGAAGTGTTGTGTTTGATAAGTGACAAGTGGAGAGTCAATAAAAAGTACAGTATTTATAATGGAAATACAAGTCGATGGTTCAGCAATTTTGTAGCAACTACTGTGCAGATATATATAAATACTAGTATACAAGCAATCACATGGTATACGCACACTACAGAAACGTTGGATCGTAACCTTAGAAATGTAGGGCGGTGAGCGAAAGAAATTCGTATTTACTTCTTCAGGATGTACTGCAGTGTATAATTATTGTTGTTGAGACGCAGAACGACGTGCTCTTTTAGTCTTGAATTGTTTCATTGTTGGAGGGATTTTGATACCCGGTGGAAGTTTATTTTACAATAACGTGCCTGATGGTGACCAAACTTTATGCCCTATTTGTCACATGACCGATAGTTGACTGAGACATTATTTCTCAAATTCGGCTTTTGGTTGGTTACAGGGAGCGAAGGAATTGTACGACATCAGGATCGTTCTGAGTGAGATATAAAGAGGAAAATACGTATTGGGCTCTATGAGTGAAGAATCTATCTTGAATAGGAGTCCAGCCGAGTTTAATTAGGAGAAAGGTTTGGGTGATCACTGTTCTTAAATTTTCCTTTGCGTACAACTTTGGGCACAAAATTCATACATTTTCGTAACTCTCTTTGACGATATTGAGGTGTGTCCTTCATTCTAGGCTGCAATAATCAATACGCGATAACACTTAAGATTGAATGGCTAATACTCTGAATTTTTCGTCGAGCATCATTTACATACGATGAAAAATAATGAAGTTCCATAAATTCTGTGGCAAGTTTTCTCGACGTGAGATTTGAAGAACATATTTTGATGGAAACAAATGCTGAAACTTTCAACTTTTTCAAATGGCATAATTTCATTATTCTCTACCGATGGAGTAAGATTTGAAATTTTTCTAATTGGGTTTTTGGATCGAAAAATAATGCATTGTGTTTTGTTCGGATTTAGTTCGAGACCATTTTGGTTTTATCCTGATTTCTGGTTACTCCATAGGGTTTCAGCTTTTATTTGCGTCTGCGGTGATTCTGTCACAGAACTTATCATTGCAATTTGAATAAAATCTGCATACATAGACAGTCGTGTGGTAGAAGGCATTGGAGGAAATCGTTAATGAAAATAGAAAACAATACCAGACCTAGGATAGATCCTTGAGGAACACCGAAATTGTTTTGAATGAATGGGCACACCTTGTTAACTAAGCGAACTGCGTGAGATCGATTTGACAAGTAGCTTTCAAACCAATTTGTGTCTACTCCTAAGTTTGAGGTATCCTAAGTTTAACATTTTTCGTAAAAGTCATTCATGTTTGACGCTATCGAATGCGGGCTACCTCACTAATGATTTCCCACGTTCGCCAAGGGTTATATTTTAACTGTTACTAATTACTGTTGAAAGTAAATTCGCTTTTCTTCCATGAGTTTGTTCCGAATAACCTGTTCAGGCTCCTTATATTTCTTGTCTAAAGTATTATTTTCTCTATTTATAATTTTTTTGTACTCACACGAGGAAGTTTTCATTATTCTGCTCAGCTTTTTAATTTTGTCAGCTCTTTTTTGTCCAAACTGCGCATTTTGGCTAATTTTTTTCATGATGTAAGGTGCATGTTCATTGAGAGCCACTGTAAAAATTTCATTGAAGATTAAAACTTGTGTGTCAACATCAACATATTTCATCATGTTCTGATGTTCGGTGGACCTGTTTATTAGTTTTTCATAAAACAGTTCCGCTGACGAATGACTTTTCAAATGATACGTCATATAAGTATAATTACTTTTTCCTTTGTCATATTAATTTGACATTCTATAGAATGGTGGTCGGAAACAAAGGGTGATATTGCTGTACTGAGTACTGCCGTAGTACTAATTGTGATTGCCAGACCGAGAAGAGTTTTAGAGACTCAAGTGATACGAGTTGGTTCTTTGACCATTTTGAATAGGTTTAGTTTGTGGAATAGTTTGCTCAGCTGATTGTTTTTATTCGGTAAGTCAAAGTTAAAATCTCCGAGAGCAAATAATAACTTGTTTGTGGCTAGAATTTTTTTAAAGTTTTCTCAATAAACTCTATATAGTGTAGAACGTAGAGGGGCGATGGGGGAATGGTGAATATGAATTTAAGGCTTCCGATGATGATGGACTTATGTTTATTTATTTTTACTATCAGCCAGACTATTTTTACACGTTCGGAAACTCCATCTGCTATAGTTATAGATGTAGAGTTAAGGGGAACTTACAAAAACGATCGAGCGCACGGTACCCAGTGCACCACCATTCTAAAATTGTCATGATGGAAGTGAAATGGTTGCTGTTGTTGCAGGTTCACCGCCGCCATGTCTGAAGGGCTCCCCATAGACAAAAGCACAGTTTCGGTAGCTACTACAAATGCGGGACCGCTATCTCATGGCACCATAGCCCCAAGAGGAGTTGACCCAGCCAGTCCTACTGCAGCTGGTGGTGCAGGCATAGAAGCAACACAGGCGGCGGTGAGTGACGCAAGGTCTCCTAGAGGTGCCACAGAACCGGCTGTGGCAGCGACCCAGGGGGCTGCAGCAGCTGGGTCGCATAGTTCGGCCCCTACTCTCCATAAAAAGACAGTAAAAGTAAATATTGAAATGCTCGCTTGTCCTTTAACATATATTTTACTTTTGATAAAGTTCAGCACGTTGGCAAGTATACATTCAACATTGAAATTCGATGTTTCATATTTGCTAGCAATATTGAATAAACTTTCATTACTAACACGTGTGTTCTCTTTTGTTCCTCACAATTCACATTTATCAGAAAATGTTTAAGTTCAAGAACATGTTGGAATTTCAAAGCATTCAAAATGAGAGTTAGCGGCTTGGGGAATTATGCCATCATTAGACAATGATAATTCGCGGTTTATTGTGCTCACATCTGTTCAGTTTAGCAAAACACAGCACAAACTGTGCTCAATACCTGAGTCACTGCACTAAAATTTAAAATGAATTTTTAAAATAATTTTAGAATTCTTCATCAATATTAATAGTTAAGTTAACTAGTGCTAAAATTTTCGTTCATCAATTCTAGTTAGGTTTCCATTTAGGGAACATTTTTGAACTCGGAAGAAAAATACATAGATGACAAAGCATATCAGAGAAGCAGCACTCAGGGTTTCTCGAAGTAAAAGTACACCCGCTGTTTTAACGTTAATAATTCTGTGACTAGCTTTTTAATTTAAATGATGAATTTGATTAAATAATAACTTGATGAACGATTTGTTCAATTAAAAAATGGTTCTGCTTTCAGAGCAAGAAAACATGTCTCAATTGTTGCAACTCACCAATTACAGCAATCGAAAACATGTGTGCACACACGATAAAACTTTTGAATAAAAGATAATATCGAGCGAAAATTGAATTTGATAAATTTTTCATTAAAACACAGTATTAAAATAATCATTATTTACGGGAATAGATTGCATGTGAGTTTTTGTTCCGCATCAAAATACGAGGATAAAATGGGTAATGTAAAAGTTTGTAACAGGTATAAAGTAAAATGTGCAGCGTAAACAGTACTAAACGAAGAAAGTCCACGTTAAATGAAATGGTCAGCAATTGATGATGGAAAATACACTTTTGGTTTTGATGTGTCATCCCAGACGAAAAATCTTTTAGAATGAAAAAAAGTACTTCTATTGCATTATCGATCAGTAGTTTAGAATTCCAGTTCGCATTTAGCACGATGAGTAATTTAATTTACTTCAATTATTGATGGATATAACACTTCCTACCGAAGTTTTTCGAATACACTTGTAAAATTTCAGTCGCTGCAATTGACGAGTTACAGCAATGCAAGGATTTCGTAGCGTTAAAATGAGAACGATCCTTTAGTTCATTATCTCTTCAAAGAGAGAACAAGCCGAACAAAGAAAACATTACATAAATCAGACAATAATTGAGAGTTGTTAACTCTTTCTCTCTTCATCTTAGGAAGAATGTACAATTCAAATAAACGCTTCTGAGTTAGACTACACTCTTTAAATATTGATAGTTGAATGAACTTCTCATTACCAACGTGTGTGTCCTGTTTTGTTCCTCACAATTCACAGTTTTATCAGAAAATGCGTAAGTTCAACAAAATTAATTTTAGAGAGAATAAGTACAACATTTACACTGCAGGTACATACACTTCATTGTGGGACATCCTGTTTGTAAATACCTTATTTCGCATCGCAGTTTGGAGATGATGAGCGCTGACTGTGTTAAACTTTTTTCGATGAAGCTTGCTTACCTAACTTCGTGATGAAGATGTGGATCTTATGCATTTGCTTTTACTTTAATTTTGGATCTTTTACCGTTTGTTGAAAGATTACAAATCTTCTCTTAGTTTATTAACTAACGTACTCAAAATGATAATTTTTTCATTCACTTGTTAACGCAGACGATCCCGGGATGGATCGTGATACGCACAAGTGCAGGACCTTCAGGAGGACGTGAAAACGCTGCGCATGATGACGTGTGGGTGCGCACACCCAGGAGTGTGAGTCCTACGCACCGAACTGAGGTGGGATTTGTGTATTCATTGCGTATGGTCTTACATTTCACTGACGAATTTTGGGGTTTAATATTTTGCAAAATTTAACAATGAATGAAAGAGTATCAAATAGAGCTTAGAATACACACATTGTATTTAAAAGAAACGTTTATCATTAAAATCGATTTTTCATCTCAACGAGTCATTATCGACGAAAGAACTCGTTTGTAATAAGGTAAGGAAACCGCTAAACACTAATTGAATTTATGCTGAGAAAATTAAAACAGAATTAAAACGCATTAGCGACTTGCTAAGGTTAAGCAAACAGAGTATCATTTAACTTACGTTTGTTTTGAAGAATAAAAGGAACCCCTTATTGAGAAGATCACTATCCTACAACTGGGGCCAAAACGAAACTATTTACGAGTAGTTTTACAGTGAGGTTGCACTTTTCGACATGGGAACAAAGGGCTGACGAATTTGTATTCTGTTTAGTCTACGAATATATTTTGATTTTTAACTTTGCGTAGATTTTCCGTCAAGTGGAGCACTGTACAAATTGCCTGAAGCAAAGTCTCTCATCAGGAGCAACATTGGGACACACCGCACTCGGGACACCGCAAAAGTTCCATGACTTCTCAGTATCCCGCAGAAACCTAATTATAAAATGAACTACTACATAAGACTCAAAGCTTTCATCTCAAATATGTGTCAGACTTATAAGTCGATGCAGTTGTACGCAAAACTCAAGTGGGGCAAACTAGCACAATGTGACAAACGACTATGGATATTTTACAAATTTTTGTAACTAATTAATTTTTGGAAAATCTGTTTAAAATTTTAGAATAATGTTATGGAATATGAGAATAAGCACTTAAATTAAAGTTGACTAATTCTTCAATCTCTGAACGCTATGGATAATTTCGCTGGTATTCTCTTTTGAAATTTTGGCTACTTTACATTTCTTTAGTTGAATGAAATATTAGATGAATGCTATTTTTTGAAGTCTATGATCTGTTTCCGTCCTACAAAAAGGCATGAAATTGCTTGGTATTTTCGAGGTCTTTTCTTCATTTCTTTTTAATTTTGCTGTAAATTGGGATGAATTTTGATCATTGTTGATGCATGAAGTATACTCGTTGAAAGTTTAATCTTTACCGATGATTATCTCAAGAACTCGTCAGCATGTATTCACTCGATTTTATATCTCAGACCTACCTGAAGCTCGTGTCCTACATCCTCTTGTGTCTTGGGACATCCATTTCATTTTTAAAACTATTATTATAATTATCTTCGTTTATAAAACGTTATTATTTCACACTTATCAGCGAATATCTGGTCTATGAAGCTGAAGTGTAGAGCTCAACAGCTATAATTTGCACGGCGCTGAACTACTCCAGCAGTGATTCACTCACGGCACCGAACTTCATTAAACTGTGCCTGCAGTCATCCACTCACGGCGCCGTACTTCATTAAACTATGCCAGCAGTCATCCATTCATGGCAGGAGTCATCCATTTAATCCTTCTATGTGAAAGGTTATGTGAAAAATTGTGTCCATTTTGTGTTTGATTATAATCCAAAATATTTATTTCTGTACCCAACAAATTGTGTAGTTCTTGATGAGTTTGTCCAGCACGTAACATAAAATTGGTGGCAAATGCGTACATTGTATTTTAACAGTAGTCAGTGCTAGTATGTCATCAAACCAATTATATATTAAGTGATTTGTAATTTACTAACTCTCTGCGCACTCTAGAATTGTTTTAGCAAAGTAATATTTCTGACTTCCATGGCTCTTTTCACGAATTGTTATCAAAGATGTGTTAGTTTGAATTGTTAGCTGGACACCTTCTTTTTTTAAGTATGGACACCACTTTGTCTAACTTCGCGTTTGACTCGGATGTATTTTCAACATTTCTGAAGTTTGAGTTCTTTCTTTTCTGCTATGCATTATTCCAAGCTGATTTTTAACACAGAACATTTTAATCGTTCATGCACTTGATTCGCGCAGGCGACGACGGCGATAGAACGCCGTTTGCGACAATACTGTAAAAGTTGCTGTTGCTGCACATCCCAGCTCTCCGGCGTGATCGAGGAGGACCAGTAAAGGTGGTAAAGTCGGCGCAACACCACACCAAGCAGGATCAAGCTATCAGCAGTCTAGCTTGACTGACTTGCTTAAACTTATGTATCATAAAATCGATAGCGAATTTCTGTCCTACGAATGAATATACAGAACATTTCGAGTGCTGCTTCAAGAATGCTTGCTCTCTCGCACAAGAATTTCATCATTCAAATCCAGATAAAAGATAACTTTGTACTCATTGCGTTAGTGGGAATATCTTCAGGTATCGTTCAGAAACTAGAACCTGCTTACAGCCCGCCTTGCCTCACATCGCACGTTACGAAAGTCATCAAGTTTGATTTGAGTCCCAGGCTAGAAGTGTTCGTTTTGCTCCAACAGCTTTAGTTAGTTGTACAATCTAGGGTTATGCTACTTTCTTCTCTAACTATAAGAGCAAAGAATTACCCGAAATCCAGTTTTTTCTTCAAATTATTGAAGCCAAGATTTTTCTTTGCATGTGTTATGTGTTCTATGGTGTGTGTAAGTGCTTTTCGTATTCCATTGTTTCTAGCGAGGAGGTAGATATTCCTCGCCCTGAAACTCAGCGATGCGCAGTTGCCCTCTGCACATCGGAGTACAGGCCACACCAGCCCATTTCTTTCTGACACAGGACTCAGTATGTCTACTGAAGCTTCCTGAAGTTAGAGCCTCTAAAGTTACTCCATACTTTCCTACAAATCATGCGCGAACATTTGTTCACGGCCTTATATTTGCTCAAATTCTCACATCTTAAACTTTGGTTGAAAGAGGATAAACAACTTTGTTAAACTTAGATTAAAAGTAGATGAAAAATGTGCATGGTATCGGTTGTGTGCGTTCATTTTTATTATTAATTACATGGCTGCTAGCAGCAAAATAAATGAATCTGATTTTCGTTTTCATGCACTTATCTCTGAAATTGAAGCAGATGCTCAGTGGAGACTCTCCTGTGGAGCTCGAAATTTGTTGCACTGTGGTTCTTCTGCGTTCAGCAATTCTTTATGGAGAGCTATCTTTTCATGAAGCACCTCCATTATGTTATAAGGGTTTATTGAAGTTATCTGTTATTCATCATTCGTAATTTTTTATTTTTACGTTGGGGGCACTGCAGTGTGCTTTGCTGAATATTGGTGAATTTTCGAGCGCTTTTAACAGCTCCAACCTATAGTTGTTTTCCCGTAGAATGGCTTTGACATTGTTTTGAAAAGTCTCAGAAACTATGCAACGATACTTTTTCTGCCATATAAGTGTACGAAAACCTCAGTTTCCTATCATTATTTCAGAGACGACAGAAGGTAGAAGTGTAGGCTAGTAAATTTTGGCTGACATTAACCAGAGCATTAAATAACAATTTAAACTGAGGTAATATAGTACTCATGCATTTTCTTTCCATATGAGTAGGTTGGGGTCCTCATCTCATCACTGGGGCATGTGAGTTACATAAGGCAAGGCTTCTCAACACTATGTTTTAAATAATAATCTAATAAAATACGATTTCATCAAAAATAGTCACCTACAACAAAACCAAGTACATTTCAAAATATCAACCAGAAAATTTGGAAAATTGGTCAACCTCACAAAAATTTGACTGAGCAACAGCTCCAATTTTACAGGCGCTGTGTCATTCCAGCTGTGACTCCCGCCTCTAATGCGCAAGTGAATACGAAAGTATACGATAAATAGGCCCAATAAGCACATATTAGGACTCAGCAAATCTTTGCTGAGCCTTAACGTGATTTTATGTGATTTTCGATCAGTATTTGCAGTATTACGGAGATTCTAATGAAAATTATATAGAGCTGCTCATTCGTTTTCAGTCGATTTCTTTTTAAACTGGCGTCATTTTATGGCGAGCGGTGTGACGTCATGGCTATGTTACCGAGCCTGAGATCAGCCCTGGAGATGTGGGAGGCATTGCCTGCTAGCGGTGCTCCACTGTGCGCTTCCGGTCATCAGCTAATAATTTTGAAGGAATACACGCGCATGCCGCTCAAGTTTTTCTAACAGCTCTAGCTCTACAACATGACCAGTATTTCTGCAAGCATTTGACGGAAAACATTGAGAACAAGTATTGGTTGGCGTTCATAATATATTTGTATACTAAAAACTCACTCTAAAGTAAGAATATTATTGAAAGAATTATTATAAATTACATTGAAAAGAATTATACTGGAAAATGTAAGTAAAATGATACCATACAATTTAGAAAATAATTAAAAACACAGCAAATAGTGTCTATCCGTGAGAACCCTTTGCAAGTCAATAAGATACTCCAATTGACATGTACATAACTTGAACATCTGTGGGAAATTCTTGATAATGATGAAATTAAGCTGGCAGTTTGAGCAGTCAACTGAAGTTGATGAATAATCAAGGATTATAACATACTTTGGACTCATAAAAGAATTCTGCGTTATTCTTGATCTATAGAACAAATTTAAATGAACTGAAACTGTCTGTCATCATCGAACCAGTAAGAGTTGGTGCAACAGTTGAGGCAAGCTTGATTTACGATATTATTTTCTAATTGAACAGCAAAAGCCGCAGATTATGACGAATACTTTAGTTTGTTTTGACACCGTCGTCTAAATTTTATTTCACCATTTAGAATTTTTTGGAATTCGAGTTCAAAAATACTTAAAGGGATGATATTGTGTCATTAATTTTACTAAAAAATTTGCCAGCATGGCATGATTGCGCTTTTCTCATTTTATCATTGGCAGATTCAAACTCAACAAATGGTTGTAAATTGCAAATTTCTGAGCCTCAAATGTTATACATTGTAACATATTCTGTACCGGAAATATAATAATAACAATGAATAAATGTCTGAGTGTGCGATTAATAAATTAAGAATCCTCCCATTATAAATCAGTCTGCTAATCAGGAATTTTGGACAGTAAAGGATCGAGTGGCAAACATTCTCAAGAAGTAAAGAGTATTTTGCAAAGGAAGAATCTCTATCCATAAAATATAAATTTGGCAGCTAGCTTGCAGGTCAGATAAGTTTTTTGTCTCTGCGTTATGACATCACTATCTCGTATAAAAAGGCTGAAAAGTTCTTGTTTTGCAAATAAAACATGCACCACTTTCTTGAGGGTTGTCTTACTTTAGAGATAAAACGTGTCAATGACAGGTGCGATCATCATAACTATTTATCAAATTTTTCATTTTTGAAAGGGAGACAATTTACCAATGGAAACAGTGCAGCTGCTGCATTCGTGTGCATGTCAAGCAAGCTGGTGTATGTTCCCGTGCTTAACTGTTGTGGGCACAGAGATGTGTTTAAAAATATATTGAAAAGAAATAAGTTTTTGAACTGAATGAAATTGTAAATTTCATTCATTATGAAATTATTGTTATTATTATTTTGTAAATTATTGTTATGATTAAATTAAATCATTTTATTTTATAAAATTATTTTATGGAAATACTCAACTCAGAAAGTTGCATCAAACGTAACTGAGGAACAAAAATGAAATATTTGTCGTGTGCATAGAATTCGTTATCTATGTTTTAACAATGTATGCTGTGCATGAGTGTATTTGTAAACTATAATGGAATTTGTTTAATTTTTAGCATTGCATCTCCTACATTTGTTAGTTGAGCTCTTAGGCGATTCCTGAGAGTTTTCACAAAATCTTGGAAAGATTTTACAAGAATCTCAACTTATTCTTCTTTCGTAATTCCTTTCAATTCTTGGTGGTGGGTCAGTCGTCTTGTACGGCCTTGACTTGAGTTTTCCCGGCAAATGTTGCATCGGTGAATGACTAGGCCATGTCAGTACCTTGATGACTTTGCTTCGGAACTATTTACGAATTTAATTGGTTGTGTACTCAAGATTATACATAGTCCTGTTGGAACAACCAGTCATATTCGAAATCCAGTTTCACAGCAGATTTTTGCGAATAATCTTTTAAAATCTTACATTTTTTACTAAATCTTGTCAATTATTTTCAATTATCCTGCATAATTAAATGTAAAGCAGCCCCATTTATTATGCTCTCTTCTCTCCACGTGTTTCACAGTTAGGATAGTGTTCGCCTTAGAGGAGGGTGTTCCATTTTTTCTGAACATGAAAGACATTATGGCCATAAAACTTTAGCTTCTCTTCACCAGTGTCAAAAATTTGCTTAAGAAATGATTATCAGGTCTAATTTACTTTTGGAAACTGCATCTGGAGAGGAGATCGATCGTGATTTAGATTCTCGTAGCTTAAGTTTACCTATATTTCTCTCCAGATATGTGGTCCTGCGACACTGAAATTCTTTTTGGGGTTCTCGTGTCGCAGACAGGTCAGTTGTATTAGCCTTATGCAACACAAATCATAAATTTCTTAATGAAATCTATCTGGGTGCTCCGGATCTAGAGAAATTTTTCGTAGTCACAGTCATCCTCCATTTCTTCACAGTGTAGCCTTCCGAGCTAAAAAGTCATTTAGGTTCGTAGATGTATTCTGATAGTTTAGTCAGTGGTTCAGTGTGCAGAGAAATGATTCGATCTCGTTCATCTTTTACTGATGCCGTTGGCTTCGGCATCTTTTAGTGATTTTAGCCAGATTTCTAGTGTAAAATTAACTCCGTAACCTCTGGTTTACGTTTCATTATGTACAACTGCAATCTTCGAAATGTTTTTAGTAGATTTTACATTTAAATATTGCAGAAGTCCCCTACTTAACGCTTGTTTCAAGAGGTTTCTGTATCCACTTTTTATGTACTTTCTGTATTATTCATTAATTTTGATGCGAAGAGAAACATATTTTCGAAAAGTGGTTTCTGTCGCAGCATCTTTTTCCTTATTATTTTATGTTTACAGCATAATTCATTCATAAATGATTTTAAATGAATTTCTTGAAGTATCGAAATACTTTTTCCACCTCAGTGTAGCCCAATATTTTATTCGTGCAAGCGTGGAGTTGTGCGTGAGAACCATTTATCGAGGTTTATGCTGCTCAAACCTACATGGGACATTTTTGCTCGTTTTGGCTGAGTACATGACCTCAAAACCAGTTTGATGAGGTTTGTGGCGCGAAGCTATGCCATGGTCAGCCATTGGAAATAAATCTAAATTTTTCTCATTTATACTGACAAAATTAAAATTGCAGCTTCATTTTAAAACTATTTGTAAACTGACTGTGCATTTTCTAGACGATTAAAATTCCAAGAACACGACGTGTTTGACACCTGTGTATTTGTGCATTTTCAGTTTATACCCAGTGGTGGAGAGTATCGAAAAATAAACCCAAAGATTATAATTTAAACTCTAGAAATCGTTAGTCATAAATACTATCAGATAAGTTTAAATCAATTTCAGTGCAAGAGTTGAGTTTTTGGAAATAAATTTGCAAAGAAAAATGCGGCAATAAACTATACTAACTACGTTCCAGTGTTTTTATTAATTAAATTTGAAAGACCTGCAAAAACGAAAATAAAACTTACAAATGAATTTGGAAAAAAACGGTATTTGTATGAAACCTTCTAATTCAAGGTAAAATAACTTGCAAGCATGACGATGCTTTTGATTAATAAAATAAAAATTTATCCATCCTGAGTTTGATTTTTACCCTGGAAGAGGCTTCCAGCGGGTCCTTACTTACCTCAAGGCAATTAAATATTCATGAAGAGGACGAGAGATAAAGTACGGCCTAATGTGGGAGGGTTAACCTAAAATTGAATCAACAGGGCTGAAATATTGAAGACAATAAGTCGAAACTATATCAAAAAGGCATCAAAGATCCAAATAAGCTAGGTGCCACGTCTGTGCCCGCAGATAAAAAAGTTAGCCACGAGAAAGCTGTCTCTAAACAATAGCATTATGCGAGGGAAAAACATTCATTTGCACTTGAGAAACTGCTCAAGCTCAATTCCAATAATCCGTCGACCTCGTTTTTCTACTTTAAGAAAAATTCAGACAGATCAAACATGCTTGTTCTGGTATTTATTTGAGAGAGGAGAAAGAGGTCCCCTGTTGTTTTAGTGTGTAGAAGCATAGAAGCACGCTTTCGATGTAACACAAGAGCCTTTCGATGTAACACAAGAGTTATGTGAGTAAAGACTGTGTGTAAAATAATAGTGGCGTGCGAAAACACTGCAAGCAACACAGCAATAGTACATGTAAAGACTGTACGTAACTCAACAGTGGTGTATATAAAGACGTGTTGTTCTTTCAACAAAAAGAGTGGTATCTCCTTTTATCAGACCTCAACGCTCTTGATTACCTTGTAGAGTCGGGGATCGATACCAACCCTCAGATGTACTTTTAGTTCGGTCTCGCGCGAATATCTTATTGTGACAAACATCGGCATCTTAGCATGCTTCATTTCCAATCAAGCCTGAAACATATGATCTTGTGCATTGGTTTTTCAAATGCCTCATAACTAACACTATATATAGGACACCATGACGGTTTCCCCCGTAAAGCCGGAACTCATTTCCGACACCTGGGTTGAGTGGGGTATTGTAACTGAGCTATCCCTTATACCCAAAGGGGGAAATCGCCGCCCCAGCGCCGGGATACGAACCCTCCACTCCTATATGGAAGGGCGATGCCTTAACCACTGCACGGTGTGAATATCTTTATAGACCTATGGACCGAATTTAGAGTCTGAGAATGTAAGTTACGACATCAGGTCGAATGGGATAGGTACAATGAAATAGAGACTCGTACTATCCAAAATACAAGTAATCCGCTAAAACGCACGGGAAGTCGCTGTAGTCTGGTGGTAAGTTGAAGTGAGAGGTCTTGCTACTGCGATGGTAGAGCTGCTTGCTCTATATGCTCGAGTTTGATATTTTTTGTCTGGCTGTTGAATGAGTTCTGAGAGCCAGGCCTCTAAGTTGTCCTGTTGGTGTGATAACTGAAGAGTGAGGCTGCTTGGCAGAGGACGCTTCTCATCTAGGCCTTGCTCCTCCGGAAACGCCGGGCTGCACGGTCTGGCAGCCCCTCTGAGAGAGCACTGAATTGCCCGGCGAGAAAGACTGCGTTCTGTTCGAATTTAAGTGAACGACACAGGCACACGTAATACGCTATTAATTATTAAAAATTATGCTTGAATTTGGCGTGAAACGACAATGATGTTATAACTAAATACCTGTATAATATAGATGCAAAAGAGAATTGATCACGAAGTAGATTGATCAGAAGTACGACAGAAATAGGAACCTTCCGCTTTGCATCGTTACTTTTTCCTAAAGCATCGGTCACTAGCGACGATATTTTTCCTCGAATGCTCTGTGTAAAGGCTTGACTGAGGTAGAGGATATTCATTCCACGACGAGATTACATCAGCACTGAGTCTCCGCTTGATCCTTGAGATGCCAATATCTGTTTTTGCGCATTTTGAGCTCCGTCGGTACCCTGAGCTTATAATTCTCCTGCAAAATTACAGTTACATTCGATTTATAAAATCAACGTAAAACCTAGACTCTGTAATATTTAACGTCATCCCTGGGCTTCATCTAAAAGTTTTGTATAACTTCACTTGTATTTTTGTCCTGTGATTACGTGTCTTTATTCATCTCATTACATCAAGTTTGTCTTCATTAACAGTAACTATACTAGTAAATGGTTGGCCAACATTCTACGAGTATTTCTTCCTTCAACTCGCTGAAGAAGTGCTGTTTGAATTATTGAAATGTTATTGAATTAATGTAACGTCGCATATACTATATTGATCTAAAAATACGATGATTAATTGTACTCAAACGATCGTTCAATTGATTGCTGAATATCAAAATGATGAAACTCACTGTTTCTAACTATCTATCTAATTTGTTAGAAAATAAAATCATTTTGTTCGATTTGAATGCCTGTAATTTAATGGAAAGGTATAGATTAATATATGAAAAATAAATTTAAATTACTCGTTATAGAACTAATGACTGATGGAAAGAGATATTTGACATGAACAAGGAAATAAACGCGAAAAATACATTGGGTTACGACAGCGTATGATGCAGTGGTAGCAGAACGCAATCAATAAAATTAAGTGCCAAAACAAGGTGCCAGCTTAGTGCCCAGTATTTGTACGGAAAGTTCGCACCAAACTTCTAATGCGGTCAAGAGTGAGGAGCCTGTAGTGTTCTCCCCCAGGCTGCAACACGCTTCGGGCAGACTTTGAGATATCTTTTTCGTGACA
>JACJUY010005025.1:6534-64655 GCA_014220935.1 Platorchestia sp. MABIK
TCAATGGAATGTACACGTCTTTCCGCATTCAATGATACCAAAATCATCCCTTTTACTCGAAAACTGTCAGAGGAGATGCATTTTGAAAACCCCCCCCCAAAATCTCGTTTTCTATGAATATTTCGTTTTCTATAAGGAAAATCGCATTTTTTCCCTCATAACAAATGAATCCCAATTGCATTTCCTATCAGTACACTAAATTTCATTGCTCTAAGTTCAATAATGAAAAAAAAGGTCCGTATGGGGGACGCTGTCCTCAACGAAACACTCTGCGAGCGTACACATGAGCAAATTTTCAAGTAGTTCATGGACACATAAACTTAGTAAGTTCTTCATTTTTTCAACTCAAGAACCTAGAATAACACGCGTGATACAGAGAATCAAGTGCTTCCATAACAATTGACATAGTAATATATTTTTTATTTTGCGAAGGACCATCTTTTGTTCGGTTCACTGCTGTCCTGTTTTTCAGCACCTACTACTTTCTTCTCCAACTTTGATCTTGTTTCATGAACTTCTTTCTCAACTTACTGTTTCTATGCCCTTTCTGCAAAGATTGCGCGTTCTCTTAACTCCATACTAAATGGTGCCTTCCTTCTTCCTCTCTTTGGATCGCATTTGTTGCGGACAGGGAGGCTTAAACTAACTTCTAATCTAATCTAATAATGGACAGATGAAGTTGTATAGACAGGGACTGGAAGTAAGGGAACAGAGCATCTCACGTTGAAGGTCTCCATTTTGACCCTGAGCCTGAAGATGTACTCCTTGAAGCAGGCGGCCGACAGCAGGCTCTGGAACTGGTCGGGGTCCTGCTCCCTGAGCGAGCCGAGCTCCTGGGCTGTGACGCCTAGCATGGCCTCTGCCTGGTCCTGCAACACAGTAAACAATGCATCAGGTGCTGCTCCAGCCTGGTGCTGCAATACAGTACACAAAGCACCAAGCGCTGCCCTGCAACACAGCCACCAATGCACCAAGCACTGCCCTGCAACACAACCACCAATGCACCAAGCGCTGCCCTGCAATACAACCACCAATGCACCAAGCGCTGCCCTGCAACACAACCATCAATACACCAAGCGCTGCCCTGCAACAACTATCAATGCACCAAGCGCTGCCCTGCAACACAACCATCAATGCACCAAGCGCAACACAACCACCAAAGCACCAAGTGCGGCTCCAACTGCCCTGAGAGGCAAGTGCCAGACCAGCACCATCTCCAGCAACACGCCAACCACCAATTGGAGGGCAAATATGCAGAGTGGCCTAACCCACAAAACACAGAATTTTAGGACACTTAAATTAGAGGCGTGGTGTTCATCACAGGGTTGCCAAACTGGCTTTTCCCAGCCAAATTACTAACTAGGAACTAGGCCACTCTGCCTGAAAGACATCTACGCCGCTATGAGGTGAAATTATCACTTAATCCACTCTCCAGTTTTGACCTCTGAATTGTGGTTTAGGCCACTCTGCATATTTGCCCTCCATTTCATTATTTGAAAGCAAATCAAACCTGTTCTATCTCAAGCGTACTGACCATCAATATCAGCACCAAGCCATACAAGAAAGGAAAACCGAGCATTAAAAACCATGAAAATATCCCTAAACAGGGCTTAAAACTTCTTCTAGCAACAGCTCATTATGTACACTCGAGCACTTTCAAAGGCGCCTAAACTCAAGAAAGAGATTAAAATGGCATGTTTCAGTGGCTATAAGGCTACAGTAAGGCCAAGTCAACAGCTGATTTGAAAGTTCAATTTCCATAGAGTTCAGCTAAAATTTTCGATCTATTTTACAGGGATTTATAATTGAACACAAGCTTTTATTTTGCTGATAGTTCTTTCCATCTCATCTCATGAGTAAGTTTAAGACTCGCTAGCCACAACAAAAACGACTTTAAGAGAGCTAAGAGAAGAGATCATTTAATATGGGCTGTAGAAAATTGAAATCTATTCACAAGGTGTGTACCCACAGGGGACACCCAGGGCTTATAAACAGCAAGTTAAGGAGGAAGAAGAAAAAAAAAACAGATTAGAGGTTAATTCAAGCCTCCCTAACCGCTACAAAAAAGAGCGTATCGAAGAGAGGAAGGAACCATTTATTATGGATATTGGGGAACGAGGAATCTATGCAGAAGGGCCATAGAAACAGTAAGTCAGGAAGGAAGTTCATCAAACAAGATCAAAGTTGAAGAAAATAGTAGTAGGTGCTGAAAAACAGGACAGCAGTGAACCAAAAAAGGTGTTCCTTAACATAGCAAAAAAAAAAAAACTTTATTTCCACAAAAAGAAGGCCTACCTAGCTCTCAGCTCGGGCCCTCACACATTTTCCCCCTGGGAGCGCTAATTCCCATAGGTACAATAGTTGTATCCCTCTGAGGTGGAGGGGAGGGGGGTGGGGATTCATGAGCCAATCTAGCTCGTGGTCTTACACCTTTATGAGCAAAGGCATGATTTATTCTCCGACTCGTTATGAATTAATTCCTATTTTTGTGGAGCGGCCGGCCGCTATCCATAAGTCAGTTGCGTTATGCCATCAACGCAACCACTCATATCGCTTCGTGATGCGCCATTAATGAAACTTGACACTTCATCACAACCAGTTCACAAGTCACTAATGCCAATGTACGACCAGTGATTGCCATGTAGACACGAGCGCGAGCTGAGAAGTTACCGCAGTGCATGCATGACACGTCCTTTGTAAGAGTGAGCGAGAAATGGTCGTATCAGGACAGATGAACCGCCACTACCCTTCAAATAGCTGCTCAACAGCAACATCAAAACGGCCTCCTCGTTCAGGTGTTGAATAGCTTGAGATACTCCCACCTCCTTAACATTCTTTTCATGAGAAACCCCACCCATAAGAGACAAATTAACAGAACCACACCAACCAGTTCACATGAAAATCATGCAGCAATTACAAAATAAACCAAATAATGGTACTTCGCAGCGGGAATTACCTAGTGTCTCCTAGCTTAGCTTATTAGTTAGTTTAAGCCTCCCTATCCTCAACAAATGAGATCCAAAGAGAGGAAGGAAGAAGGCACCATTTAGTATGGAGTTAAGGGAACGTGAAATCGATGCAGAAAGGGCATAGAAACAGTAAGATGAGAAAGAAGTTCATGAAACAAGATCAAAGTTAAAGGAGAAAGTAGTAGGTGCTGAAAAACAGGACAGCAGTGAACCGAAAAAAAGTTGGTCCGTAACAAAAAACCTATGTTATTTTAACAAAAAGAAAGCCTACCTAACCTTTAGCTCGGGCTCTCACATTGTCCCCCTGGGAGCGCTAATTCCCATAGATACAATAGTTGCATCCCCTTGAGGGGCCTAGTGTCACCTATTGAAGTGGCTAAAGAGTGACTCGAACTAAGCACGAACTGGAGCTGCGCAAGTGGGCATTACCTGGAAAATGGTGACCCATTGGTTCTCTGTGAAGTCTGCCACGTTGCAGGATACTATGAGCCGCCAGTTGAAGCCCTCCATTTCTTTATTACATTTCTCGCATCTGCAACGTAACCAATTATTAGACGAAAAGTTTAACAATGGGACCTAACTTGAATGGAGACACTGACGTAAATCTAAAACCTTCTGATCCAAAATAGGACCAGAGGACACGAATTACAAGGCATCTCGGCCCTTTTCGTTAACACTTTGACTGCGGCAACTAAATATTACGTTCAACACCAAATTTAAATTTAAAGTCAATTGTACTAAACTATTTTAAAAATACCAAACATGAACTGGATCGTGCCTTCATTCAGCTTTGATTAAGTATAAATGAAAATTGAGTTTGCGACTACTGGTTGGTCAGCAGCATTATGAAAATTACCTCAGTGTACCACCGGTGGCGAACGTCGCAGTCAAAGTGTTAATACTGGAATAGAAGCAAATATATGCGCCAGTCTTCCCTCAACCCAATACTCACGCTGACACACAACCCTCAACTTCCTGAATTATTTGCACAACCAGCAGGAGTGCTGAAAACTATACGTCGCACACACACACACACGCACACAAAGTTTGTTTAATAACTGAAGTATGGCCAGCTAAACTGACGCAACAATGAACTCAGCTTGAAGATAACACGTACCTAAGTCTTCGCATTAATTTACTAGAAGCTCTGCACGTAATTTAGTACATGAGAAACCTGTATTTTTTGTGCGACGAATTCGTCATACATACGGTGCTACAGACCTACCTGTACATGCCGTTGTTCATGTCGTTGACCTTCTTGTTGCAGCCATCGCTGAGGCAGGCCTGGTAGAGGAGGTTCTCCTTGCGCACGAGCGTCACGACGGCCTTAGTGTTGTAGTAGTCGGGCTGCTCCTTAGTGCCCAGCCCCTCCTGCTGTGCCTCCAGCAGCGTCTTGTGCACTGCGTTCCCGCCTCCACCTGGCAACATATCAGATTAGATTATTCGTTAGTTTTAGCCTCCCTACCCGCAGCAACAAATGCGATCCAAAGAGAGGAAGGCACCATTTAGTATGGAGTTAAGGAAACGCAGAATCTACGCAGAAAGGGGATAGAAACAGTAAGTTGTGAAAGAAGATTATGAAACAAGATCAAAGTTGAAGAAGAAAGTAGTAGCCGCCAAAAAACAGGACAATAGTGAACCGAAAAAAGGTGGTCCTTAACATAAACATTTTATTTAAACAAAAAAGGCCTACCTAACTCTCAGCTCGGGCCCTCACATTGTCCCCCTGGGAGCGCTAAACACAACACATCAACACACTTGCTTCCAACATTCACTCTTTCTTGTCACTCACACGTCCCATCAACACACGTGCTCCCAACATACACTCTCGTAACCCACGCCACAACACAACCTACCAACACGCTCCGAACATACGCTTATGATCTTTCTTGTAATGAATTTAGCCACACAAACCACCAAATTTCTTTGGTCTCGACTACATCCGATGGGCATAGCATAAGTCACTCGAGGTAGAAGCAACGTAAACCACTCAATAATGCCAATGTTTGGCGAAGTAACATTCGTCTACACTAGATGCTTTCGAACATTTTGGAGATTCGAGAATTCCCAAAGCAATAGCTGAACGTAACCAAAGTAGAGTAGTAACTCAAAATCAATTAAGTATTTTAACATTTTTTAAACGTCTCCTCGTGCTAAGATTTATTCCTCGCTTGGACAAACATTTTCTACACTTTGAGAGTATCATAAACTAACCGTATTTAAAAAGAAACATTTGTATGCTACTAAATATGCAAGGTAGCTCTGCCATAGCAACGCTGGTTTTCCTATCTTCATTGGTATTATTTATGTTATTATATTCCTAGCTTCATCACCGCGGCCACAGAAACGCCTATCATGAGTTCTTTGTGATCTCAAAGCAAGCACCATATTTATTTTACTGGACAAACTGTGACGTGCGAGACAGGGCAACGAGAACCGCGGTAAATCCGCAGAAATGGAGGCATGCACGAAAATAGATGTCCTGACATAATTTTGGGCGCTACTATGAGGCATGAAACTAGATTTCCCACATCAGCCCTAGTTTCGAAGCTTAGTTTTCGCCCATATTACTTTGGGACGCGCCATAAATACAAGGAGTTAGATTAGATGGCTACACAGGCGACGTACCTGCCCTGACGTAGCCACACAGACCACACATTCTATACAGGCCACACAGTCTACACAGGCCACAGTCTATACAGGCCACACAGTCTACACAAGCCACACAGTCTATACAGGCCACACAATGCACACAGTTGCCACACCTGCAGCAGCGCCGCGCTGGTTGGACAGGTTGACAATGTCGGAGGCGGCGCAGCCGGTCTGCTCCCACCAGCCCTTGAGCTGGTGCGCCTCGCTGATGTCGGGGTTCATCTGCACACAGACTTATACTGTTGAGTGCTGCCACTCCCTCAACTGCTTTACTGGCTTATGGGTGGCTGACTCACTTGTCTTACACTTGTCAACTGCTTTACTGGCTTATGGGTGGCTTACTCACTGCTCTTCCGATTTGTCAACTGCGTTACTGGCTTATGGGTGGCAGACTCACTGCTCTTCCGACTTGTCAACTGCTTTACTGGCTTATGGGTGGCTGACTCACTGCTCTTCCGACATGTCAACTGCGTTACTGGCTTATGGGTGGCTGACTCACTGCTCTCATAACTTGAATGCTAAAGCCTTGAGCTCAGAACTACCAAGATTTCATGAGTCTTAGGCGAGAAAATTTAATATTTTCACGTACATGAAAAATATCATCCAGTCAAACATACAGAAGTAAAAACTTGCATCAGAAGCAGATACATAGCTCCTACACACTTTCAAACCTTATTTGGTTTCAGTCACCAGACACTGGAGGTGAGTAGTGAGTTGACAGATCTGCATCTCAGACAGATCTGATTTGCAAAGTAGCGATAACTTATTCTGAAGAGCAGTAGTAGGACCTTATATTCTTTTACCAATATAGATACCTAATACAGCAAACATGGCAGCCGACAGGGCGCATAGAGTAGTCAATACACCAGACGTGGCAGTCAATACACCAGAGGAGGCAGTCAATACACCAGAGGAGGCAGTCAATACACCAGAGGAGGCAGTCAACACACCAGAGGAGGCAGTCAACACACCAGAGGAGGCAGTCAACACACCAGAGGAGGCAGTCAACACACCAGAGGAGGCAGTCAACACACCAGAGGAGGCAGTCAACACACCAGACGTGGCAGTCAACACACCAGAGGTTGCAGTCAACACACCAGAGGTTGCAGTCAACACACCAGAGGTGGCAGTCAACACACCAGAGGTGGCAGTCAACACACCAGAGGTGGCAGTCAACACACCAGAGGTGGCAGTCAACACACCAGAGGTGGCAGTCAACACACCAGAGGTGGCAGTCAATACACCAGACGTGGCAGTCAATACACCAGAGGTGGCAGTCAATACACCAGAGGTGGCAGTCAATACACCAGAGGTGGCAGTCAATACACCAGAGGTGGCAGTCAATACACCAGACGTGGCAGTCAATACACCAGACGTGGCAGTCAATACACCAGACGTGGCAGTCAACAACACAGACAGGGCTTGGAAAGTGTTCCCTGCTGACAGCGTATAAAAAACCTGCAACTGGAGGTCTAACAAAGTACACTGCGGTAGAGCACAAATAAAATATTTCAGATTTACTAAGTGCTTGCAATATTATAATATTGTTCTGAACTGTATTGAACGAATTAAAAGGTTGTTTTTTGTTCTATTCAATTGTTGTTAGAGGGTTCATCAAGTGATTGAAGCCTCCAACTAAGAGATTGTGATAAAATAAATTAGTATTTGAAATCGATACATTGTGAAGTTGAGCAGAAATTGAAAACCACTGGCGGCACTTCAATAAAGCAATAATTATACGAGCTATAGCTTTAAGGTATATTTTCTTTAGAAAACATCTTCATAATTTCCCTACTACATAATAAAGCAGAAAGAGATAATGTTCATAATTTCCCTACTAATAAAACCGAGAGATATAATGTTTATAATTTCCCTAACAGAGACCTCCCTCTGTCAGGGAGCTATTTCTGCATCACTCTCTTCATGACCTACGGGAAAAACAAAATTCCAATCCCATAAAGTGTAAACAGAAAAACAGCGATTGTATTACACAACGAAATGAGGAGAAATTCATGAAATAGCGCATAAGATTAGACTATAATATGCTCAGGTTTAGACTCACCACAACGAAGGTGTTCCAAAGAGAGTCAAGAAGAAGGCAACATTTAGTGTGAAATTAAGGAAAAGAGAAAATCGACTCAAAGGCGCGTTTCCATACCTTGTGCATAGAAACAGCAACGTTGGAAAAAGTTCATGGAACACTATGTTAGGTGAAGGAAAAAGTAATAGGTGCTGTGACAGACGGGAACCGAAAACTTGGTCCATAACAAAACAAAGAAAACTTGCTGTACTTCCAGAAAAAGTTTATCCAAGCTTCAGCTCAGGACCTCACATCTGTCTGCGATACCTCATTTCGAAACACAAGATGCCCCGAGGAGGCAGCAGAGCACAACAAGACAAGGTGTGGGCGAGACACAAGATGCCCCGAGGCGGCAGCAGAGCACAACAAGGCAAGGTGTGGGCGAGACACAAGATGCCCCGAGGAGGCAGCAGAGTACAAAAAAACAAGGTGTGGGTGAGACGCAAGATGCCTCGAGGAGGCAGCAGAGCACAAGACAAGATGTGGGCAGCAGTGGAGAGCCAGGATCACCTGTAGAGTGGAGGAGCCGATGAGGGAGAGAGAGACGCCGTTGAAGTCCGACACCCTAGCGCCCTTGACGGCCACCACCGGGCTGCTGCTGCCGTCGAACTTCTCCGCCTGCTCTGCCCACAGCGTCAGGCTCACCTGCTCGAAGCACCACACACTCTCAGTGACGGGCAAATTCCGCTTGTCTTCTTGCTCAGTGTTCTCACGCTCGAAGTAGTGGTACGTAGCTTGACATTTCATCAGGGATGTTCTCTAATGTTATGGACTGATACTTTTGTTCAAAAGGGACTGATGTTATGGCCTGTTACTTTCGTTCAAAAGGGACTGATGTTATGGACTAATACTTTCATTCAAAAGGGACTGATGTTATGGACTAATACTTTCGTTCAAAAGGGACTGATGTTATGGACTAATACTTTCGTTCAAAAGGGACTGATGTTATGGACTAATACTTTCGTTCAAAAGGGACTGATGTTATGGACTAATACTTTCGTTCAAAAGGGACTGATGTTATGAACTAATACTTTAGTTCAAAAGAGACTGATGTTATGGACTAATACTTTAGTTCAAAAGGGACTGATGTTATGGACTAATACTTTCGTTCAAAAGGGTATCAGATAAGCTGCTTCTGCAATATCATGAACAGAGAGATTCTTTTGTTGGGAACAACATGTCATACAATTCTCCAATACCATGAATTGAAAGATACTCTTGCTGGACCTATAAACAGCTATTCACAAATTGCAGTAGGCACCCTGACGAAAGAATAATCCTGCAAAAATTTCAGAAAATAACTCGAGGGCTGGAAGCCTCGAAAAGGTCCCTAGATGGCAGCACACTATGAGACGTGCACAAGATTAAGATTTTGATTATAAATTAGTTTAAGCCTCCCTAACCGCTATAAAAAGGGGCGTATCCAAGAGAGGAAGGAGGGAGGCCCCATTTAATATGGAGATAAGGGAATGCGGAATCTATGCAGAAGAGGCATGGAAACAGTAAGTTGAGAAAGAAGTTCATGGAACAAGACAAACTTTGAAGAAAGTAGTAGGTGCTGAAAAACAGGACAGCAGTGAACCGAAAAATTGTGGTCCTTAACATAGCAAAAACATTTTATTTCAACAAAAAGAAGGCCAACCTAATTCTCAGCTATGGCTCTCACACATTTTCCCCCTGTGGGTGCTAATTCCCATAGATACAATAGTTGTATCCTCCTGAGGGGAAATATAGGATAAAACCCATACAGTTCAAATGATGCACACACCAATAGCTCACAGTTCTGCATCAAATACTCGCACCACACCTACACCTATCGTTCACCAAGCTCACAAGCTTCACTCTAATCTTTAACCCTTTAACGCCCGAGAGGACACCAGTGTCCTCTTTCAAAAATACCATCAATATATTGTATTTCTCGTTAAATTAGTTCCCTAATGTGTTCTTTGAAGTTCACTACCGAGTGGCAGTTCCTTCCTCATCCTGATATCGGTGACTGCCTGATGCCGGCGCCAGTTTAGTGACGGTGGTTGTGTTAACGGTAATACGAGCACAAAAATTTTGACATTAAAGGGATAATTCACTTCGTTATTCAATTAGTGATTGATTTCTAGTAATGATCAAACGTGCACAGAGGTTTGCAAGCCCTATAGATACATGGGCTGCAAGCGTGAACACGGAAAACAGCAAGACTAGGACACGCACGGCTCTGTTGGTGTGGTCGACGATAGAGACATCCCGCTTGCGCAGCTCCTTGCCCGTCGAGCGCTGAGTCACGCTCGTCACGTCCCCTGCGTCCCGGCACACTCCGATCAGGTCTGCAACACAGGGAAAGTGTCACACGCAACACATCACAACACTGTCACCAGGCCTACGACATTTCTTTGTTAGGTGCTCAAGCCAATGGCCAGGGCAACAAACCAGTAAAATTTGCTTTTGTTTTCTCATGTTTCTGTAAGTTTATCAAGTTTATAAGTTTTTAAATTTATTTGCGAAATAACATAGATTTATTTAAAGCACAGTTTTTATTGAAACACTCGTTGCAAACGAGTGAAAATGATAATTGGGTGCACGGCATAACTAATCCTTACAAACAGGATGACAGGCAGAATGACGGCAAATAGAGACGAGACTTAGTTTCGTGCACCTCCTATATCAAGACTTTAGATACACAGAGCGCAACTGCCGATACACAACTCATCATCGTGACTGCTGGAATATAACTCGGGTACACGGTGTGTCTGGTCAACGTGACTGCCTGAACGTAACTAACGGGTCAACCCGCGCGCTGAGGTTCCAGCACCAATGCCGCCGCATAAGACGGACCGCTTTGTTACGCAGGAGAAACAGTCTACCGAACGGGGCAGTGAATGATCTTATCATTCACACCCCTATCAGGTCTGCAACACAGAGAGGCAGCAGTGAAAAAAATTTATTCAACTTTTTATTTACTTGGCAAGAAAACAGCATGGCATAGTTTATTTATAAGTTTATTAGTTAGTTTAAGCCTCCCTTTACGCAACAAATGCGATCCAAAGAGCGGAAGGCACTATTTAGTATGAAGTTAAGAGAATGCGGAATCTAAATTGAGAAAGAAGATTATGAAACAAGATCAAAGTTGAAGAAGAAAGTAGTAGGTGCTGAAAACAGGACAGCAGTGAACCAAAATAAGGTGTTCCTTAACATAACGAAAGCCATTTTTTTTTCAACAAAAAGAAGGCCTACCTAACTCTCAGCTCGGGCCTTCACATTTTTTCCCCTGGGAGCGCTAATTCTCATAAATACAATAGTTGTATTCCCCTGAGGGGACAGCATGACGTAGCACAATGGCCACACATCTGACGGTCACAATGTCACTACCATACCTCTATCGCTGAGCACCACAAAAATGATCACCTACCGACAATGGTGTCTTTTTGCGCGTTCTCCAGCTGGTCGAGGGTGATGAAATCAAACTGCATGGCGGGGATGGAGTCGTCTTCCTCACACGGCACCACCTGCGGGCAGGGGTACAGATTATTATTAGATTATTCGTTAGTTTAAGCCTCCCTATCCGCAACAAATGCGATCCAAAAAGAGGAAGGAAGAAGGCACCATTTAGTATGGAGTTAAGGGAACGCGGAATCTATGCAGAAAGGGCATGGAAGCCCTAATATGAGAAAGAAGTTCATGAAACAAGATCAAAGTTGAAGAAGAAAGTAGTAGGTGCTGAAAAAAACGGGACAGCAGTGAACCGAAAAAAGATGGTCCTTTACAAAACAAAAAACTATTTTAATTTAACAAAAAGAAAACCTACCTAACCTTTAGCTCGGCAGGGGGTACAGGGCAGAGCGTGGGTCAGCTCAGTGATATGTACTGCAGTGCGGCCCAGTCACACGACTAAGCCGCCTGTCCCTACACACTGCATGTGCAAGGAGTTACATGTACAGCAAGCAACACCTTCAGCTTTCCAACACCAGTTTGGAAAAAATTGATAACAAAACTCTTTACTTCTTATCCGACTGCTATTCACTTCTCCAAACACAGACATTCTAACATCACTTCCAACAGCTACCACTCTCGCAACCCTATCATCCTTCACGTTCAGCAGTTCCTCAAAATACTCCGCACATCACATCCCTCCACTAGCAGCCTACAATTTGCATCCTTCACTCTTGCCTCACTCTCCACCTGTCCTTTCCTAATTCTCTTCACTTCTTTCCAGAAAAGCTTCTTTCCCTCAATGAAGTCCCCTCCTATCCGAGCTATTACAGACACTAGGTATCTGCAAGTGAATGAAAATAAGATCTAGCATCGATGCAATCTTTTGAAAGTTACTACAGTTCGAAAAATGAAATAAAAATAAGTCATAGAAGCCATTTCAAACATATAAGACGCACACATTGAATACTGCTAGTGCAATGTTCTTTAAAAGATACTGATAACTTACAAATTTAATGCAGTTAATCATTCCATTTGGCTCTAAGACCTTCAAACAGTTACCTGTGGACTGTTGTGGTATTTACCAATACGTTCATTTGGTGTGCGGTATTTGAACAATATATTACACCTGAAAGGCTCATCACTTCACATACTTCATAGGTACAAAGATGCTAGCTCACTCACTTGGGTGTTGAAGTTGAATGTCATTTCATAATCGTTCTTGACGGACGTGTACTGCTTGTTGGCCGTCTTGAGGGTGGCTGAGCAGATGAAGTAGACCTTGTTTGGCTGCAGCGACCACCACCACATCAGCACACAATTACACAGTTTTTACAATTTGCAATGCACGCTAGAAGAAAACAAAGCAAAAACTTTTCTACATCAACAAAAAGAAGGCCTATCTAAGCGGTTGTGAGGAACCTCGAGTCACAAATACACCTCTCCTGAGGACACGTTACTTAAATATAATACTTAATATCTGAGAAAATTTCATAATTGAGTCTAGAACCCTTGACTTATTTTGATCAAGTGGGTCTTTCTTTCTGTGATCCAGGATTTGCTACTGCAAGAGTAAAAAATTATTTTAATCACGAGTATTGTCAGGACGAATGAGTTATTTTGGCGTCCGCATCCAAAAGATTAATTCAAAGAAATTTATGGAGCAGCATAGATGGAGCCGTAGCAACGCTCTTCAACCACTCTCAGCCATTCAAGTATTTGAGACAGTAATGCCACAAATAATCAAATGCCGTCATTTCTTAGGCTGCACCACCAATATTTTTGTTGGCATAAGCATGCTCACGAACATAAGTGACAGACACAGAGGGTAAAATATTCAATGGTGTAGTTGAAGTGTTGAACAAATATAAAATGACATAAGTACATTTGTAGTTCATCAATAACAATGATGGGAGATTTTTGTTCCATGGTGAGGAAAATTGGCCAAGTTGCAGAAATGCTCCACTAAACACGAGCTGAACAATAAATGGAGAGGGCTCACCTCGATGAGGTCGTAGAATTTGTCACACTCGGCATTGAAGGCAGTGGCTCTGATTTCGCCGGACTTGTCGAGCAGTTCCATGGAGAAGAGCTTGCCCTCTCCTCGGGAGTTGGACCAGGTGCGGATCGCACTTTTGGAGGTGACGCGCGCACAGATCGACCACCTGCCCGCACCACTCATTAACGAGAGCTCCTCTTACACCCACAATCATGCGCTGCAAAACCCATTGCTACTCAAATGTGGCCCCTACCTCAATGCAAGCAAACTTCACAGAGCTAGCATTACATTACCAGAGTGTAGAACTTGACTGGATCTTGCCAATTCACATGCTACAACTCCACAAATAGGAAGCCAAGACTTGTCTTGGATGAACTCAATGGAACTTCTCAGGTCTTGATGCCTGCAGCAAATAAGTTGTGTTCCAACACATGTCCAGAGCAATAGGAAGTTCTCATAGGAAGGAATTATCAGCAAAATTGCAGTTATAAAAATAGTTACTATACACCCAATCATAATTCAAATTTTTTGTATTCATTTCCCAATTTTTTCAAGTATCCACTGGTTTTCAAGAAATAAAAAGCAATTTTATTTTCAACGACCTTCGCTCCGCTATTCTCCAACAAACCAAACTAAGAAAAATTTCTCTACATTAAGGGTACCATCCGAGGCCAAATTGGGCCCCCGCGGCACCACTGACTCAATTTTTTTTTGTCGAAAAAGGATCCTTATGGTATGGGTTATTGTGCCATGATATATTATGGCGCTACGGACACCAGAACCCCCCCCAGGGGGGGTCCAAAAGGGGGCCAAAATCATAAAAAAATGAGTATGTTTCTTTTTTGTGGAAAAAGGATCCTTAGGGTATGGGTTATTGTGCCATGATATATTATGGCGCTACGGACACCAGAACCCCCCCCAGGGGGAATCCTGTGTGAAAAAAAAACATTTTTATTAAAAAAAATGAAAAAAAATATGGCCTAAATCGAAAAAATGACATGAGTAAATAAGGTTTCCTTTCAAAAAATACATATACTGACCATTTTTCAAGCAAATCGGACGACAAAAGTTGAAAATCCCGGACCTATATAAATGAGCTACATGGTGAGTACTTAAATAAAATATATTTCTAGATTGTTTTATGCACGATATTTCTTACGTTACATTGACATTCACTAGGAAAATGTTGCACATTATTCGTACATAAAAATAAATCAAAGAAACTGCATTCATGTACATAAATTGTCAGTTATATTGCAATTCAATAGTACATTTTGTTTTTGGGCTCTCCTGAATAGAATAAATTTCTACCCTTCAAATTGTATCTCCTCGTTGAGTTTTGATGCTAGAACAAAACCAAAGACAGTTTTAGAATCCTTGAAACATTTCTAACAAAAGCTATTGACTCAATTATTCAAATGTGACAAAGCAAAAAATTTACATGGATCCAAACCCAAAAATAAATGTTTGAAATGTTACTATAAAGATTCGCATTTCACAAAAAAAAATTTTTCAAAATGTTCAAATTGAGTCGGTAACTTTTGCTAGAAATGTTCCAAGGATTCTTAAACTGTCTTTGGTTTTGTTCCAGCATCAAAATTCAATGAGGAGATACGTCTTGAAATATACATAAAAATGTATCAAAAAACTCAATTTTATAAAAAAAATTTGGCCTAAATCGAAAAAATGACAGGAGTAAAAAAGGTTTACTTTCAAAAAATACATATTCTGACCAATTCTCAAGTGAATCTGATGAAAAAAGGTCAAAATCCCGGATGGTACCCTTAAATCAGAATAAATGAACTGCTCCTCACAGACCCCACGAAAACGTAACATGTACATAAAACATTAGAACTTGAACATTGAATAGCGTTTAAGGCCAGTGAAGCAAATGAACCTGAACCAAATCAACCCAAATAAAGATACAGGTACAGGGTGGCGCATAAGTAACGCACCCTTGTGAAGGTAAATTTTAAAGATTAATCACCGCAATATACACTGGGTATCTGTAGACAGGATACGACATGTAAATAAACTTTAAGAGTTCCTCTATCGTTTGCAATTAACCCTATCGTTATACCTTACATAGTTCATTTATTATTAATTTTTTAAAAGGGTGCATTACTTATGCGTCACCTTGTATATGCAATCCCATAAATTTCCGAGTCTCTATAATTACAAATTGAAATTGATACGTCATGACACAGCAAAATTGTGTCCCAATCTCAATGTCATGATTCAACTCTTCCGGTACACGGCTTTGAATACAACATTACTACAAGCAATGAAAAAACACAGAGCTCAGCCATTTTTACCCATTTCAAAAAACATATATCGAATTGACTTGACCCTTAACTGGCCAACGTACCATATATGGCACACTCACTAAAAATACTAAACACTATTTATTTCTTGTCAAAGTTGTGCCCTAATGTAATTTATGAAGCTTTCTTCCAAAGGACAGTTCTGTTCCTTTTCTGATGTTGGTGATAACCTGATGCCAGCGTCAACCTAATGACAGTCATTGTGATATTAGGAATTTGAGTAAAATAAATTGGGCAGTTGAAGGTTTAATTTGAGCTTTCCAAACTCTTATGAAATAAAAAAGTTGTAAGTGTAGTGAAACCTTGAATTAGAAATAACTGAGCTGTGTACTGTGAGGTCAAAGAGTGTGTAAGACCAGATGTTGTTGCTGCCTCAGCCATTGAGTTCCGTTTGAGGCGAGTGAAGCAGCGGCCTTACTTATAAACTCCTCCTGCAGTTGGTATCGGTGATACGCGGCGGAGAAGTGGGAACTTTTTATTGAATAAACTTACATTGGGATATATTGGTATTACTGAACATAAATAAACTAGAATTGAGATTTGAGGGGTAACTTAGGCAAGGCACTACAAGTGTACCCAACCTGTTCTGGTAGGGCGTGAGGGTCTGGATGGGCCGGACGTTAGGGAAGCCGTCGGGAGCGGCAGGCTCGGCACCGCCCGGCGCGCACAAGCTGCTCGCAGCAGGCCGCACTCCTGCGTAAGATTAAAATTATAAATAAGTTAGTTTAAGCCTCCCTAACCGCTACAAAAAAGAGCGTAGCAAAGAGAGGAAGGAGGAAGGCACCATTTAGCATGGATGTTAGGGAATGCAGAATCTATGTAGAAGGGGCCATAGAAACAGTAAGTTGAGAAAGAAGTTCATGAAACAAGAAAAAGTTGAAGAAAAAAGTCCGAGGTGCTGAAAAACAGGACATTAGCGAACCAAAAAAAAGGTGATCCTTAATATAGTAAAAAACATTTTATTTCAACAAAAAGAAGGCCTACCTAATTCTCAGCTAGGGCCCTCACATTTTCCCCCTGGGAGCGCTAGTTCCCATAGATACAATAGTTGTATCCCCCTGAGGAGTCACTCCTGCTTAACATGTCAGCATTTTTGCATTCAGCAATATCAAGAAATTCACCAGTTTCTTAACTTGCTAACTTAACAAATTGTACCACCTCAAAAACACCGCAAGCCAACAACTAATGAAGAAAAATAGGGGAAGGAAGCCATCATAAAAAGGGAACCATTAGAAAAAAACTGTCACACAGAAGAAGGCTAAGCTCACCTCTCATTCCTTGCTTATTAATGGAAAGAAAATAAAATTGATTTATATATTTTAAACTAAGAAGTTGACATGGTAGCTGCGATGAATTAAATTGAAGTTCAATATTCAATTCAAATTTAAAGTCAATTGTGGTAATCAACTTTGAAAATAGCAAATATTAACTGGATCGGGTCTTTATTAAGCTTGTATCAAGTATTAATAAAAAATGAGTTAGTGACTGCAGGTGGGTCAGCAGCACCATGCAAATCACGTAAGTGACCACCGGTGGGTCACTTCGCAGGAAATGTGTTAACAAACGCACGTTTATAGACGGCTTGATGTCAGTTCTAGTTCACGTCTTCTTGTCATGAGCAACCCATCAATAGGACTTTAGCAATTTTGCTCGCCACTAATTAGAACGCTAACAAAACTAAAAGATTAGAATAGATGCCAGCTTAAGCCTCCCCACCGCATAAAAAGCATAAGAGAGAGAGGAAGGAAGGAGAGAGAGGAAGGACTTTTCTCATGATGTATGGAGTTGAGGGAATGCAGAATCTATGCATAAAATGCATAAAAAGTTGTTGAGAGAAAAGTTCATGGAACAAAATAAAATAAGAAAAAGTAGTTGGTGCTGTAAAACAGGACACCAGTGAACCGAGAAGAAAATAAGAATTGTAACAAAACAAAAAAGCCTTTTCTATTTCAACAAAAAGGAAGACCTACCTAATCTTTAGCTCAACACTTCACATATTTGCCTGGAATAACAAAACTGCAACAATTAAGGCATTGCAAATTAGTAAAAGCAGTTGATGGCAATGATGGGACCTAAGAAGCAAGCCAGCACAAGAGAAGTGACAAGGCAGCACACACCGCTGGAGGCAGGCTGGGCAGCACGTGCAGGGGCCGCAGGAGCTGCGGGGGCGGAGGCAGGGTCTGCTGAGCTCCCCTCGAATGGCTGAGGGTTGCCTATCTCACCTCCCACGTCCTCGGCTGAGAGCAGCACCTCCAGTCCCAAGATGATCATCATCTGCACGAAGAATGCTTTATTCCAATCAATCAAGCCTGATACATTTCAACTTGTACATTGATTTTTCAAATGCCTTATCACTAACACCGGAACGCAATGACGTTTTTCCCCCCGGTCAAGCCGGTACCCATTTCCGACACCTGGGTAAAGTGGGGAATTGTTACCCAGTTCTCTCTTTCACCAACAGGGAAAATCACCAGGCAGCACTGCCGACACCTCCCCGTGAAGAGCGCATTCTTAAACCACTCGGCCACGGTGACCACAAAACATTTCCACGTTGACCTGCTATCAAGGAAATACCCATTTCTGAAGCCTTACAATTCCTTCCTTACAAGCATCAAATGAAACAATGAAATACATTGATATTAATTTCTTTATAAATTTATGCACTAAATATTTAGTCACTACTGCTACAAAAGTCTTAATGGCTGCTCAATAAAGAAGAATTTCCCAATTTAACAGGAAAAATTTCTCTAGGCTGCAGCTGTAGCTTAGTATAATTATGCATATAATAATCACTCAACTCAACTATGCATGAATCAATGCTGTCCTTTGTTTGACAAATGTTTGAGAGATGATACACTAAGTCATTGCAGATGCCAACACGTGTCAGTCAATAATTGAGGTAGATGCATTTGAACAATTCCTTCCTTAGCATCTGCAACTCTGTTTCACACCAACAAAATACCACAAGTAATTAAGTCAAGTTCTTCACATGGAATAACCTCCCTTCAATTTCAATTGCAAATACAGAGCTAACAGATTATTACCTTCTTCTAATCCAAAATCTTAGCTTCTTACCTTATTGTAATGTCACAGGTAATTAAGTCAAGTTCTTCACATGGAATAACCTCCCTTAAATTTCAATCACAAATAGAGAGCTAACAGATAATTACCTTCTTCTTATCTGAAATCTTAGCTTCTTACCTTATCTTACCTTCTTGTAATGTCACAGGTAATTAAGTCAAGTTCTTCACATGGAATAACCTCCCTTCAATTTCAATTGCAAATAGAGAGCTAACAGATTATTACCTTCTTCTTATCTGAAACTTGGTTGCAGAAGTACTTGGTGACTTTGATGACAGCGTGCTGGGCCACCTCCCCACTCGTCACCATGGCGTTCAGCTGGGTGGCCATGATGGCAAAGCCGCTCCTGTGCACGCCGTCTGACACCAGCAGGCGGCACCTGTCTCCAGTGGGGAATTTTCGGACAGCCTGGAAAGCGAGTGATCACTATGCCAGTATCTTAAAATGAAGGATGAATATTTCCTATATTTGAACTAGCCAAATTATCTTATACCCAAAACAATTTCCACAACTAAGGAGCAAAATAGAATTAGAATAGTTTACATGCAATAGTGAATAATATATTCAACATAAAGAATATTTCAAAAACGAAACAAAAAAGCCTGCTTTACAGACTTGCTTACCATAACTTGAAGGATGACATCATCTGGTTTTTCTCCTTTGTGAATGGCCTGTTGGAAGGAATTCAAGCACTTTATTTGGTGTATCTATTATTAAAAAAAAAAAATTGATGTAAAATTACAAATTAGGTACAAATGTGGAGAAAAAATTTCAAACAGAATGAACTAACTTGAATTCTTTAAATTAGATTGTTTACTTCATGGGATATAGTGAACCAATGTATTTATTAGTACTGACAAAATTTGCAAGTCTGAAGTGGTTAAAAATTATTTGCTAGCCCACTAGCTAATTGTCAAGGTTTCTGTTCTGCATATCATGAAAGATTTACTCTCATCATTTTATGTGTATCACGTGCACTAAGAATAATTATATAAACTCTACTATGCATCCTTTTAATGTTGTAATTGATTATGAGCTACTACAGTTATTAGGTGAAAGATACAAATTACTTTATCCAAGAGGTTTTGCTGGAAGTTTCATGAAGTTCAAGAAGAAATGTTCGCAATATTTTCAAGAAAAAAATTACAAATTGACAAATGTCTGAGATAATACACTCAGTCATTTCAAAACTCTTTTCTAATTTGGCTCCTTTGATCCTAAAACTATATCCTGGTGAGACTACTTGTTTGGTCCAAGCCAACTAATTTAGTAATCCTGCTCAGAGCTTCATTGACATGCTTCACCACTATACTAAGTAAGTAGGCCTATTGAAGTGACATTTCTCACATGCTCCTATTAATTTACTAATAGAAGTTGTTAATAAGCATTTATAGTTAGAATTATTAGTTAGTTTAAGCCTTCCTATCTGCCACAATGGCAATCCAAAGAAAGGTAGGAGGAAGGCACCATTTTTTAGTGTGGAGTTAAGGGAATGTGGAATCTATGCAGAGAGGGCATAGAACCAGTAAGTTGAGAAAGGAGTTCATGAAAGAAGATCAAAGTCAAAGTAGTAGGTGCTGAAAAATAGGACGGCAGTGAATCAAAAATAAGATGGTCCATATAACAAAAACACTTTATTTCATATTTCAATAACATTTTAAAAACATCTTTATTTTAACATAACCCTCAGCTCAGGCCCTCACATTTTTCCCCTGGGAGCGCTAATTCCCACAGATACAATAGTTGTATCCCCCTAAAGGGTATATAGTTTGGAAAACAATACTTTCATCAATGAAGTAGATCAATAACATACGTAAATAAAAGGTTTCCAATGACTTATCGAAAAGATGCTTTAATGAATATTACATTTACTAGTTATCCACTGATGTCCTTGTTTTTTTTTAGAAAACTTTAGGTATATTTTAACACTTTGACCACAATTGGCGCAACTGAAGTTCAATATTCAACTCAACTTTAAAGTCAGTCGTGATAAGCAATTTTGAAAATAGCAATCATTAACCCATTAATGATGAGCGGTTCCATTTGGAACCAGTGAGAAAAAATGGATGCACAATTTAACAGTATGCTCAAAAAGATATTTTAGTGGGTTGATCGGTTCAATACAGAACTTGTACATGTTCTGACAACGTTTGGTTCTGCTGCGCCGGTTACTCCTTGTTCAGTTGACCTTGGAAGATTGCAAGAAAAGGGTGTCAGTCATGATGGCTCGTCATCGTAGCGGAGAGAGGTAAGAAGTTCGTTCTAAAAGAATATTATTTTTAGGGTTGATGCATATTTTTATTGATAAAGAGTGTACTTATAATGATGTATATGGTATTATGTTTTATTAGGTTCCTAAAGTCATTTATTTTGTAAAATATTTAGTCTGGTTCCAAACAGTACCGCTCGGCAGTAGAGTGAGCATTCCGGGCATCTCATCTATCCAGATGATAACTTTATGAAATAGTTCTGCATTGCTGTTCAGAAAGTTGTTTCTATTTTGAAATTATGTATTTGGAGGTTACATATACAGTTTTTCTGGTATATATTTGTGAACTACTATTTTTAGAGCTGTTAAGTGTATATAAACGAAAATCTATAATATTATGAACTAAGTTGGACAAGATACGATTTTTCATCCTGACTTACTTTTTTTCTAATTATATTTTCCAGATTATCGCTTGATAAAACACTTGACCTGTTGATAGAGGAAGAGCATGAAGATGAAATATTTGCTATTGAGCCTCCCATAGAAACTGCAACAGCCGAAACAGACTGCGATTCAGATTGTTCAGATGACGCAGTCACTTGCAATCCCGATCACCTTCCAAGGAGAGTCCTTCTAGCAAACGTAATTTCCGAATGTGATGAACAAAAAGTGAATATCGATCAGCCTACAACATCAGAAAAAGTTTTACAGAAGAAGCGTCGGAAAGAAACTTATACCTGGAATAAGGATATTGCTAACATTGTAGATTCTGTTTCAGACTATGAAGCTGATACTACAAATGTAGAAACAAAAGTTATGGAGAGCATATTGGAACATATAAACCATTATTGGACAAACGAATGGCTTGATTCCATTTGCCAACAAAGCAAGCTTTACGCTCAACAGAAATCATTGCCACATGATTCTATGACTCGGAATAATTTGCGAGTTTTCTTTGGAATCCTCATTCTTTCAGGATATAATAAATTGCCCAACAGGCGCTTATATTGGACTCAATTCGAGGATGTTCAAAACTTACTGGTCGTCAATTCGATGAGGAGAGATTCTTTTGAAGAAATAATGCAATGTCTCCATTTTACTGATAATCTGTTGATTGACAATGATAGGTTTTACAAAGTGCGGCCAATTTTCGAACATTTAAATGAAACCATGAAGATCAATACGGCAGATGAATTTTTGAGTGTTGATGAGATAATGGTTCCGTACTATGGTCGACATTGCGATAAACAATACATAATACACATACATACTGTGGATCTAACACAAAGATACCTGATCATGGGCTGGGGCATGGACCTAATGTTGTCATGGAAATGATAAACAACACAATTGGCCCCAGGCCAACATGTTGTATGTGACAATTATTTTGGGGTTCAATTGGGCTTCTCAAAGAACTTTCGAAGAAAAGAATAGCTCTTACAACGACCCTCCGAGAAGATCGGTTAGGAAAGGCCCCACTGAAGCCTCGTAACTCTATGAACAAGGATAAGCGTGGTTCTTTGGATGAAGCTTTCTCTGGAAGTGTCTCTGTAACCAAGTGGAAGGATAACAAAGTAGTAACCGTGAGATCCAACAAACTAAGAGCAAATCCAATTCAGACTGCAAAGAGATGGGACAGAGTTGCCAGAAAATATACCGAAATTGATGTCCCTCATTCTGTACATGTTTATAATAAACATATGGGCGGTATAGATATATTTGATCAACAAGTGTCTGCATACCACATCCGAATAAGGTCTAAGAAGTGGTGGTGGCCATTATTCGCATGGAGTCTCAATGCCCAAGTTGTGAACGCATGGTTTCAATACAGGAAGAAAGAAGCAAACATAAGTCTGTTAGACTTTTCGAGAAAATTGGTAATATCTGTACTGAAATCGTATGGTGTGGAAAGAAAACAACCAGGGCCAAGATCGCACCCTTCTACTTCGATCCTAGATGAAGATATAACAACCAGCAACACTGGACAGCACTGCAGATGCAGACAATGTGGACAACGCACTCATCACATTTGTAAAATGTGCAACCTTCCTGTTCATCCCGAATGCATGGAAGCATTCCACACTAAAGATTAGAATATTTGCTAGTATATTCATATATGAGTGGTTTATTAGCAGGTACGTATTGTCCATTATGATCCATTTTCATTTACTATTTACTATCGGAAAAACTGTCATTAGAAGAAAAAAGAAAATTTTTAGATTTTTGTTATGTTAATGCCGAGCGGTTCCATATGGAACCAAGCTACATTTTTAGTTCTATTATTATAAATAAATATTTGAACATATTTTTGGTTTATTACCATCACAAGTGACACTATTTTCATAAAAAAACGAAAAAAATTCCAGAAAATAATTCTCGTCATTATTGGGTTAACGAGATTGTGTCCTCGTCTTGCTTTACTTAAATATTAACAAAAATTGAGTTTGTGATTACTGGTCGGTCAACAGCTACATGAAAATCCCCTCCGTAGCCATCAGTGTTGCATGTTACGGTCAAACATCAAGGCCCATTATACATATATTTTACAATTCAAATATGAAACGACATAAATCGAATGTTATGTCGATCAAAAATTTTCTTCTCTCCTCAGGGAAGGAATCTGCTACGCACACATAGTACAACTTAAAAATTTTAAAGAAATAATTAATATTCGACATTATAAATGTTTCATAATTGATATTTAAAATAGTCTAAAATATTTCTCAAATTTGGTAAATGTGAAGAAGAGGACACTAATCTATTTTTGAATTTTTGTTACTCCAAAAGTTGTAATTAGAGTGAAATAAACAATTTTTCTTCTATGCACTTTCCGTTGCAAATGAGTATTAACCGAGTTATGGCGATAACCTAACTTATCTATCCTTACCTTACGTAACATAACCTAACATTCCATCGAGCTCAGAGCCGTCGAAACAGAGATTCTATCGGAGTCTCCACCTTAGCGCAACGATTTTCCGCTTAAAAGACTAGAATTGCGGTTATTAACCTACAGCTATAACTCATTTAGTACTCATTTTGGTCAATATCGGGTTTAATGCGCTCAAGAAAATTAAGAATTCCATTCCAAAGAATCAGTAAAGGAACACATTTAATACTGTTTTACACTTATGACATTTTGCTTGCTGTTGCGTTGTTTACAAGATAATAATTACGTTCAGATACGAATAACATTATATGGTCGGCTGCTTAGTTGCCGCGTTGTTGGGTCACGCCCACTTTTCTGGCGGAAGACGCCTACTTCTTGCCGAGAAAATAACAGCCTCGGTTTGCGTAAATTAAGGTAAGCTATTTTAGGTTGATTTATGTTATTTTAAGTTAGTTTATTCAACTAACCTAACATAATCTGCCCTAACCTCACCCATCGTTACGTCAATACCGTTTTACAGCATATTTACGTATCCGTTCCTTCACTTTTATATACAACGTTCCTATAACTTCAAAGTAGAATAATTCAAAAATTAGGCATTGGCGAGCAGAATGTCATTTATGCAGAACGTTCTTAAATGTGTTTCTTCAGTCATTCTTGGGAATGGAGTTCTTAATTTCCGTGAGCGCATTAAACCCGATATTGACCCTCATTTCCAACAGAAAGTGCATAGAAGAAAAGTTGTTTATTCTGAAGACATTACAATTAAACAAGCAATAAAAATTGGAAAATCGATTACTGTCCTCTCCTTTCAAATACCGACTGAGACGCACTACTGCTGATCCATGATCTTCGATTAGATACTTTCATAAAAATTACAAGCAGCGCAGCCTATATTGGAGACAACATAGTAGTTGCACATTGAGCGAAGTTATTTAACTGCATAAATATGAACCAAGGTTTGATCCATTAGCTTCAACATACAACAAAACCTTTACTAAAATACTTACTGCAATAGCACCACCTGATAATTGAATTGCCATTTCTTTCTACAAGTTTCACAAGCAAGCTGTAGAAAATAATTTCCTAGTTTCTTAAACACAACCGTGAACGAGTTGAATTGCGTCACTTTCGCGCGCTAGTGAACAACTTGAGCAATAAAGGGTCCGGTTGTGAATGCAACCATGGAAGATCATGATCTGGATGCCATTCATGTACCTCTATAAACCTTGATGAGCAATTGATTCACATAAAATTAATGGATTTTTTGTTCACTACATGCATTTCATCTACCGGATGAAAGAACCAAGAGGTGATATTGTTCAAATTCAACCAAACGCATACCAACATATAAAATCAGGTTTGTTACAATTTTTCAGCATCGAAATTTTTTTAGTTAAATCATATTATTAATAGGCATTTGACTCATGTGAGGTATTGTTGTAGCAAGTGAAGTAGTTGTTCCTTCTGTTGAAAGTAATGGCAATGCCGCGCTCAAGTCCGAGCACAAATCAGGTTGTACAANTCTGCCGGCGTCTGGGAACCTCTCAGGCGCGAAAGACGCTCTCCCGGCGTCTGGGAACCTCACAGGCTCGAAAGACGCTCTCCCGGCGTCTGAGAACCTTTCAGGCGCGAAGGACGCTTTCCCGGCGTCTGGGAACCTCTCAGGCGTGAAAGACGCTCTCCTGGCGTCCAGGAACCTCTCAAACGCGAAAGACGCTCTTTTGGCGTCCAGGAACCTCTCAGTCGCGAAAGACGCTCTCCCGACGTCCGGGAACTTCTCAGGCGCGAAAGACGCTCTCCCGGCGTCTGGGAACCTCTCAGACGCGAGAGACGCTCTTCCGGCGTCCGATAACTTCTCTGGCGCGAAAGACGCTCTCCCGGCGTCCGGGAACCTCTCAGGCGCGAAAGACGCTCTCCCGGCGTCTGGGAACTTCTCAGGCGCGAAAGACGCTCTCCCGGCGTCTTGGAACCTCTCAGGTGCGAAAGCCGCTCTCCCGGGAGTGGGAACCTCTCCGGCACAAAAAACGCTCTCCCGGCGTCCGGGAACCTCTCAGGCGCGAAAGATGTGCGCAACCCCGACCACATGAGCTTCGGAGGTTTTATAAGCCTCTGGCATCTGAGGCATGTCGCTTTCGACTGCGTACCTTCATCAATTAAACACCTCCAAAAAGTTTCCGAGTTTTCCTCAACATCCAACTCGACGCCACGACCGTTTATATGGTAGCCAGTATAAGACAGACATACGACAGAATTTCATCGTCTGAAGAGTATTAACATTATCGTGCCGATGCCTGGCAGCCACGGAGACAACAGGATTCGCCATCTTCATTCTTCTGTTTTGAGGATAGGATTTAAAATCCCATATACAGCGCCGAAGAAGACATCGAAGTGGTCCTAGAACTAAAATTTGGAGCCACACCCAGCAACAGCAATCTTCAGTAAGTACAACTACGTCGTCATCTACCCTACAGTCATAACAGCGTGCGTCTACAGTATTCTACAGTGTCCACATCAACTCTACAGTCATCCCAGAGGGCGTCTATTGCAACGAGCGACTGCAGCTCCTTCATTCAACCCGTGGAAGCTAAGTAAATAATAGATGCAAACATGCAGTGCATTGAATCGCAGTAGCGCAATTGCTGTGTAGCTCGTGCAGAGGGGGAGTAATATTTTATTTAGGTCTGCGAGACGCAGCATATTATTTGCATTATGGCTCCAGGCCGCGGCATTGCTCTAGCGCAAGCATTAGGCGCCACGGCAGTGCAAACGTTGAGATAGCAGTAGCATATGGCTGCAGTGGAAGATAGCTATAGCGTTTGAAAGTGAGTAATATTCTATTTTCGTGTGTGTTGCCATGATTAATTTTTGTTACTATTGGAAATTATTGATTTAGTTCTAGGATTGTGTAAAATTGTTCGATTTTGCAAACAATGATTTCTAAGTGTTAAGATTGAGTAACTTGATTGAAACTATATGTCTGATACGTCGTCAGACTCTGACGAAGTTGTCCGGTCAACAGGGATTAAAACCAGTAAAGGTTGAATTAGTGTGCCTAGATCTCGTGCAAAAAGTAACACAATGACAGAACCCGCAACTAGCGCGGCGGCAGCGCCAAACACTAGTACGCACAGCACACTATTTGCGCAGCAAGTGGCAGCAAGCATGCCTAGATCAAGAACGATCCTGTCGAATTCGGAGTTACCACTATTTAGGGGGCGAAGACGTAGAGAAGACCCCGATTTTCTGGAAAACAAAACGTTCAAAACGCACATTAGTAATTTGCGCGCTTACATGACCCTGCTACCTGATGTGAATTCAGAGACGGCAAAAAAGGAGCTTTTAGTGCGCTCAGCTCATAAGCAGTTAGGAGATTTCAATTCAATAGTAACCAAGTTGGTGAACTCTGACCTTCATTACTCTTTTGAAGATGTCGCAAAAATTTTGGACGATATTTGCGTAGCTAAGGGCGAAAAGTCGATCCATGCATTGGCATGCGATCTAAACCAGTTACGTTTCGTCAGAAATGAAGCCCTCGCGGCCCAGTTGGAAATCGCTTTCTCTAAAATCAGAAATCTTTCAGAGCACTTACTGAATTAAGCATCAATAGCTTAGGAAAAACATCTCTTTTTTAGGACTAGTGCGGCTCAAGCCGAATTAAAGCGTTTTGTAGGAAACAGCATATACTTAAGTCTAGCCATTACGGTACTAGAGCCCTTGCTAGACGAATCATTTACTAAAAAATTGTTCGAGACATCATTCAATACATCAGAGGAACTGTTGGCCCGAATGGTATCATCCGTCCGAAATCATCCGGACAACAAACCAATCATAGCGAGTCAATTCAACAGAGAAACTTTCGTGGCAGATGTTGCCGAGCCAGAAGACCATTCTGACGCGCAACCATCCCCTCAATAAAGTGAAATTTTCTGCGGAAATTTCCAGAGAAATCGTTACCCGGGGCGAAGGTCTGTTCCCCGACCTAGGCTGAGAAATCCTAGTGTAGCAAGAAGTGCTAGTGGCTATATAGGTGATTAAAAGATAGGATCCTTGGAATGTAACACTTTGCGGGCTGAAAGCTCGAGTCATGCGCCAGTGCACTTTGCAGCTCGAGCGAGAGGCTCTCCGTTCTGCAGTTCATGCAACGTTTCAGGACATGTAACCGCCAACTGACGATTATCTCAAGGAGGTCTGAGCAAACCAAGAGTATCCTTTTTCCTCTGCTTTGCTTGCGGCGGAGAGCATGTAGTTCGAAACTGTAGGGCATCGGAAAATGAAGTCAGGCAATATAAAGCCTACTTGCGTAGGTATAGTGCCAATAGAGGCGTAAGCCGCCGTGGTAAGCACGAGGTGCGCTATGCTGAGGATTCCGAAGGAGAACCTCGAAATTTTTTAGAGGAAGAGTAGAAGATGAAGGTGGGAACGAATCGAAGCCCGGAAGTCACCACAAAACTCTCGTTAATCCTAAAATTGTGGTCGGAACAGATCCAGATATTGAGATGACCAAGTGTAATCATGGGTGTAATCAAAGTGAACCATATATTGATCCATTATTTAAATGCAGAAATAGATTTAGTGAATTTTCGTGCAAAAGAAGCAATTCGAATTGTTGAGAACGTTAGGAATTTGATTATAAATGACACTGCTGAACGCACAATGTATCGTAACCTAAAACGTAAAGACAAGATTTTTAATATCGGAGACAGGGTTATATTAAAGAATAATTTAAAATTGGTAAAATTAGACCTTACCTGGAGAGGGCCGGGTGTGATTACCAAAATCAAAGGACACTGGGTCGAAATCAAAATTGGAGACAAAATTCATAAAAGCAACATAAATCATGTGCTGCCCCTAAAAATAAAAAAAAACATGTTTGCGACTTTAACATTTGAAGACGTGACAGCTTACGACTTTGCTAAAAATTTACGACTGTATGACTCTAAATAACGTGTTAATTAAGTATCTACCTTGCGTTACTTGCTACGCATTATAACAATCTCATATATGCTTGTGCCGTAGTATTAGTGAATTTTCGTTGCTAACAGCAAACGAATTAACCTTCTGAACAGGGTACCCTATGTTAAGTTTGTGTTTTGTACTTTAAATTTCAAGTTTAACACGCATTTCAGATCACGTCCTTCAAGTTCTCACGCTTTGTGCATTAAAAAATTGTTAATTTGTATTTTTCACAACAGTCAACACATACGTTAACTAGAATTTTAATTGTGAATGTCCAAACAAATGTTATCACGATCAGTGCAAGTGCAATTTTTAATTTGTTTTTTGATAACAATCAACACTTAGGTTCGAATTTTGATAGCCAATTAAAAATGGTGAGCGAGTTCCGCAATTGCACAATGCAATTTCATCAACAGTGAATTGCATCAACAGAGCATCACTGAAAATGAAAGAATCATCCTCGAGACTTGAGGAAATTGAAAATTAATCGAAATACATCGTGAATACTTCATGGGAAATTTCCTAGTTGAATACTGTTGGTAACTTTTCTGATTGACAATCAGTTTTGTAACTTTCAATTTAATTGTCTTAATTTTTCAGTTAACTGATTCAGAAATAGTTAGCATTTCACTGCTGACTTTCAATAGTAAATTTATATTTTATTTGTATTGATGATTGTGTTTAGATTTAGTTGTTTCATTTGTTGTTTATAACATTGTAAAATTTTTATGGCCATGCTAATCTAGTTTTGTTTTCGTTTCAATTGCAGGTCCTGGTGGCTGAGAAACGTCTGACAATCACTTTAAAGTACTAAACACGGGAATCATTATACTATGGGCAACAAGAAAAGTTCAGTCTAACATGCATACGCTGGCCGCGACCTACGAAATGCTGTCAACCGATGTGTCTCCTAATTTGGCTTTAAATCAATTTGTTATATTCGGTTCATTAGTTAACGTGTCAACCCCCATTACATAGATTGAAGCTCCTCTGAAAAATGCTTTATAAAAAAATTCTTCATATACACAATGTGTACTCGACACCTACTCGATGTTTTCTATAATCGTAATCTAGCCCTACACATAGTAACCATACCTTTAAGTTCTTACGAGTTCTACAGTCTACAAATTTACCTCTGCGCTCACTCCGTCGTTTGCTTTAAGGAAGATTTGAAATAGTTCCATTCTCAACTTTGAGAACTTCTAACTTGTTCAATAATTCTTGTTCAAATGCTTCCAATCTTCAATTGCTGGGAGATGTCCAGCAGGCAGCCTGGCGCCCAAGCGACTGTCAACAAAACGTAGGTAGCCTTGATTGCAATTAACCTTGCACTCAGTGCTCTGTCTCTGTGCAAGGCAGGGAACGATACCAACTTTCAAAGATTGAACTCTACGGAATTGATATCCCTTTTTCATATTTGAACCCATTGTTCAACGTGTTTATTACTTTATATCACTAGATCCATGTTTAAATGCGAAATGTTAATTAAAATTGTTGATAGCCATTGATTTAATGCGAATCGATATTGAGTTTCCTTTAATTATATTTTTATCATTGTGTATCTGGCGTTTTTATTTTATTCCCTTACCCTAAATAACGACGGTTTTTAATTTTTATAGCAGTAGTGCAGTAGCTCGTGTTTTAGTTTATATTGTTGAAGAAGAATGCCCTTTTTATTGTTAACCAGCTTCGCTGCCTCCCTTCTTCCTGCTAGCGTTAGTGCGTTTTCTTTTATTCTGTGTTTGTTGCTAAAATAAAACGAGGTGTACTATGGATAGAATATTTGTTTAATTCTCTTTTTTTAAACATGTTTGATTTTAAAGATGTTTCAATTTTCAATAATTTTCCCGCTGAGGAACAACAGTTAACTACGTTGATTGGTACAGATTAATCTCATGAAAAAAAAAATTTCTTGCGTAATATCACATGATTGAAAATTTTAAAAAAATTTTACGATAAGTACCTCACTTTCAATAACGGTGGGGGAGAAAATGTGCGCAACCCCAATTAAAAAGTAAAAAAGGAAATTTTATTATGACCAAACACTTTGGCACTTGGGTAATATGAGTTAGTGAACTATTTCTATCATACCTCAAAATTTAAATCGGCACCCTAATTGCGATCAATAATGATAACAAATAGGTTATTAACATGTTATATTACGAAACAAATCACGAAAATTTGATGTAACTTTGATGTAACACAATGCCCCTATGATGACATCTTGGAGGCAACTGAATCACCATGACTGTCAAAAGGAACTTCGAAGGAACTTAACTCTCGTTCAAATGATTACACATTGTCTTAAAAGAAAATTTTATTGCATACTTCTTTCAGTATTTGAACATAAATTACCGTCATTGGAAAGGGAAAACTTTCAGCTTTACGAAGAGGTAATTTTTTCAGAAAAAAAACATTTGTGATTGATGTGAATAATTGCTTCCCCACATCGAAGTGGTCAGAATAAACTCCAGTCTTTTCAAAGGAAGATAATACTGCTCACAATCAAGCTCAGGAAAAAAAAAACACTTTCTGAATATAAATGAACTGCGGAGAAGTTCCTTTGGCGTCATTGCAATGTTTCTATCCTGCCGTAACAACTTGGAGTGTAAGAATATTTGTCTTTGAATAAGAATTGGAAGATTACATCAAGTTTATGATAATCAAGATTTTACCAGCCATATATAGTAGTAGTAGTAGTAGTAGTAGTAGTAGTAGTAACATGGGTTTGCTAGCGCTTTAGTTATTCAAACTATTTCGCACCGAAGGTCACATAATTTAATCAGTATCATGCTTTTCCGACTTACCACGTAAGATGGACATCAACATTATTTGGACATCGAAAATTATATGATCATGATTATAATTACAACTCGAGATTGTAATTGTCTCGCCATTGAAACTTTGTACATACTACAGTACATTCGAACACACTGGGCAGCCAAACCCCGTAGGGGGTTTCAGCTGCCCACCCATTATGGCCGGACGACTTACCCACGCTGAAACCCCAGAGGTACCAATGCGGCGCGTCTGGCCATATGGCAATACTGCAGTCTCATCTACAACCTTTCAAGACGGTATCACGCCCGGCTATAGAGCGTTACTGCGAGCATTCCTGTTAAATCTCAGAACACAGCTTGCGCCTCTCCAGGAACAGCAGCGTTAAAGCTTGAGCGCTCGTCTTCCCTGAGTATTCCGATCAAAATATCCTCCACGCAGCCACGAAGATTAGGAAAATTGAACCAAATCACACAAATATTGCAGGACTCACCAAGAACTGTACGACTAGAAAAGAATTTAAAAAATATAAATCTTTTCGAAGTTCTCAGTGTACAAAGGCACTATAATTTATTCATAAGAGACGAGTCAGAGAGATAACTAATAAGTCGCCAATGATTAAAACGTCCACGAGTCGGTTCTCCCAACATTTTACATAAGACAAAATCAGAGTCAGCGCCCTGTAAACCAGGGTAATAACGGGAACGAACATCGGAAAAAAGAAGACACTCAACCAATACATGCTGTACCGACCGCGGTACCAAGCAGCGATCGCAAAAAGGGGGCGGGCGACGCTCCATTAAATGGCCATGGGTGAGGCGGGTGTGACCAATCCTCAGTCGATATAGGAGGACTTCCACGCGGCGGTTCCGGCATGCTGAAAAAGGCCCGGCTCGGACACTGTTCTAAATCTTGCGCAACTTGTCTTGGATGTTTTCCCACTTTTGCTGCCAAAGTTGAGTTAATGCAGCTTTAATTATAGGGTAATAATCTCGGGCTGGTACTCTGGTATTTGTTGGGTCAGCACTTCGTGCTAACTCGTCTGCCTGATCGTTGCCACGCACATCAACATGACCAGGTACCCAGCATTGAGTTACCAGTTTTGGGGAACCTGCAAGTCGCAAAAGGCTCAACATTATTCCAGATATTATTGGATGTGTGGAGTTGCAAGACCTCAGTGACTGGAGAGCAGCTCTAGAATCAGAGAACACCACGTAAGAACCCGGAGTAGGCCGCTCCTCAATCATGCGGAGTGCGGCACGGATGGCGATCAGCTCTGCAGAGTAAATTGACGTTTCAGGCAGCAGGTTTTCCTCTATCACTCTGTCATCCGAAACTGCAGCACAGCCCACTGCGTCCTCCGTCTTAGAACCATCAGTGTAGACATGAAAAGCTCCTTCATGGTCATTGTGAAGGTGATCTCGGAAAATATATCGTAGTATGGTTCTTGCCATCATCCCTTTCTTTGGGTATTGCGGTCCTGGGCAGAAGGCTTGTATTGGAATTTGCCAAGTTGGCTCTTCCAGAGTGAGGGCACGCTCAACTTTGAACGAGGGCAATTGCGCCATCTCCGCCAGTGCCTCGTAGTCAGTGGAGGAGGGGATATAATATGGAAACAACTACCGGCCACGCTATTCCACGTGGCCGTGAAAGGTAGTTGTCTGAGTCGTACAAGGTACTGAAGAGTAAGCTGTGCTCGTCGGAGCTGCACGGCTGGTTCACCGCAATCCACCAATAAGCTCACCCCGATGACGTCCGAAAAGCCCCCGTACACAGCCTCAGAGCTGAGTTATGGACAGGGTCCAAGAGTGAGAAGCATGATGGGCTAGCATTCTGGTAGACGACGCAGCCATAATCAATCTTGGCACGAACCGTGGGTCTATAAAGTCGCAGCATGGTGGTTCGATCAGCACCCCATGTTATTCTGGACAGGCATTTTAGGAGATTTAAAGCTCTAGAACACCTTCCTTTTAAAGCCAGTATATGAGGTCTCCATGATAGTTTATTGTCTAACAACATACCATGAAAGGAGGCTGTGGGCGAGACGTTAACCAACCTATCACCGAGAAAGAGCTCAAGCGCAGGCTCATTAGTGCTACGGGGCTGCACATGGAGTGCTACAGTCTTTTCAGCTGAAAAAGAAAAGCCTCGCTTGTCGGCCCAGATTCCAACACGGTTAATGGCTTCTGTATTCGACGAGTCAAGGTGGGTTAGTATCTAGAGGAAGCAAATAGCATGACATCATCCACGTACAAGGAAAAAGAAACATGCCTTGGTAGGTCCCTTGTGATGGCGTCCATTGCAAGTAAGAAGAGCGTGCAGCTTATAACGCTGCCCTGAGGTACCCCTTCGTTCTGAGTCATCAGCGCAGAAAACCGTGTGCCCACTCTAACCTTAAACCGGCGTTCCCTTATAAAAATATAAACTGGTCATCATTGGATTTAACTTTCTTATACGACTCCTTCTTTCGTGGCGACGTTGAAATGCTTCTAGGGCGAAATTTCGCCAGCTTCAAGATATTGCTAACGTGCCTCGATTGCGTTTTGTGCGTGTCATCTTTCTCAGATAGACGACCCTGTCGGACTTTGGCTTTCTCTTGAGCTTTAGAGGTGTAAGATTGCTTTAATTTTGGCTTCCTATTTGACCAACGCTCAACATATTCATTTCCATTTGAAATTACTTTTTTCTTAACGATTTGGTAATCTTTCTCTGATTCTTTCGTTCTGCCTTTAGTTTGTTTGTACATTTTCAAAAGAAAGGAAGCTGGTGAAATTTGCTTTCCTCCCAGAATATCCCTCTTCACAACTTTGTGCCAGCCCTCTACTAATCCGTTTGTCTCAGTTCCACCATGGATTCCACACCAGAGTGGCGTGAATGGCATGCAGATGGTCAGTATGTGTTCCATGAAACTTGGGGAATAAAATGGGTTTTCTAAGGTTCCTTCATTTCCAATGTTATTACGTACGTCTTCAGCAACATTCACGAATTTTTTACCTACTAGAAATTTGTCACGATATCTTCCGGCATCTTCAACCACCAATGCGTCGGTCGACTCAACTCTGTCACATTCACTACCAACGTAGCCACGGTCAATAAGAGGTTTTATTTCCTCTCCAAGAAAACCGCTCTGTAATATTTTAGCCAGGTTTCGAAACACAGAGTACAGTTCATCTCTAGAGGAGGCTTCTGTCATATCGGCGAAGTATTGTTTAATTATACTACGGTCTTTGGGCTTCATATGCGGATAATATTTTTTACACTTCTGTGCGATATTGTTCATAAAATGGGCTGTGCACTATTTTATATTCATGAAGTTTAGTTTTAACTCTTCAGGATACATCCACAACTTGTCGAGGTAGGTAGGCAGATCTCCCAATTTGAAGGCGGCGGTGATGGCGTGCAGATCCGCAAAGCTATGGTCAACTACTATGCACTTCGGCGTCAGCTCTCTGCTATGGACTTTACGATAGTTGGGCATGAGGCTTTCCAACATGCCTTCGATGCTGTTGGCCGAATTTTGTTTTGACAACATGGAGGTTGCTGTTAACGGTGGAGCTCTGCTATGGCGCTGGTATACAACCGCGTGATATAAGTAGTTTCGGCCTTCAGAACCTTTTGATGATACCACCTGTTGAATCTAAATGAAGAGTTACATTGGGGCATCTAGCTAGTTCGCGCAGCTCTCCTTCNTCAGCGGTTAAACGGAGATTCTTCTCGTTATCTTGTGACATTTTGCCAGCGTTCTTGATGTTCTGCCCAAGTCTTTTCAAATTTTCAGAGAGAAAATCCGTTTGATTTGCTTTCCGTCTGTCGTTTCGGCAATTTGATCATAGTAAACGTTCAACGCTCCATCTCTTAAAACCATTTCTCCAATAACTCTTCTTTCATCCTGTTCGGCTTGTCGCCTAGTTAGTTTATGGTTTTTATCAGTTTCGGTCTTTTCCAACAAATAAATGGTACATCTGTTTACCTTTTCTTCGAGACCGGGAAAATAAATAATTTTTTGCTTAAGCTTACACGATGGCTCCTGGCAGTTAATCAGGAAGCTGAAAAGTGGATCCCCTGCAAAACTGGAGTTGCGATGTTTCTTTCTTGCATAAACTTTTATAACGCAATCATTATTCACGGTCCGTATGCCATTCAGAAGAGCCTTGTGCTTTTCATGTCCTGGTTCATATATATTGTTAGGGCTACAATTATCTATTCCGACCTTAAATCTTTGCTTCAACGTATATGAATGATTTATTTTTCTTTCCAAGAAAAAATTTAGATTTTCTTCGACTGTTCTTTTTTGCGACGCAAGTTTCCATTCTCGCATGAAAGATGCTTCATAGACCTCATTACCTTGAGCCTGATGCACTTGGTTACTTTTTCCATTAATATCTTCAGTGCTGTATTCGACCTCGAAGCAGCCGGCTGGTGACTTGTTTTCGTCTTCTTCTTCTAAGATGTCCTCCTCTTCATCAACATCGCAATTGGCCTCTGATTCCTCTTGAGAATCCGCTGATAATGTGTCTTCGGCGTGTGATATTTCGTCTTCTTCTTCTAAGATGTCCTCCTCTTCATCAACATCGCAATTGGCCTCTGATTCCTCTTGAGAATCCGCTGATAACGTGTCTTCGGCGTGTGATATTTCGTCTTCTTCTTCTAAGATGTCCTCCTCTTCATCAACATCGCAATTGGCCTCTGATTCCTCTTGAGAATCCGCCGATGATGTGTCTTCGGCTTGTGATATTTTCCCGTCGAGCTTCACCAGTGCACAAGTAAAAGAATATTTTAATCACGGGTACCATTAGGTAGGAATAGATACTGACACAGAATTGACTACTACTGACAAACTGAACTGACACAGAAAGTAAAACTAAAAATGATAATAAAAGTAACATCAACATTTCAATGGCTGAACATATTATTAAGAGAACAAGTAGAAAGAGCAAATGTTGGGGCTGCAAATGAGAGGTGAATAGCTACAACTAATGACGATGTTAGCCAGGCGACAGCCTGGCTAACAATCATGCTGCTAAAAGTGGATACAATGAATTCAGCACATGTGAGTCGGATTTCTGTATTATGTTTTGCCTCAAATACTTTTCGCTCAACAGAAAGAATAACCTTAACAGAAAGAATAACCTTAACAGAAAGAATAACCTCAACAGAAAGAATAACCTTAACAGAAAGAATAACCTTAACAGAAAGAATAACCTTAACAGAAAGAATAAACCATTGCTTCACCACTTTACTTTAGACAATGGGAACAGATTAGAAGAACTCACCTTAGAGCACTTCCCCGCAGATGCTGAGGCGTTTTCTTCGTGGAAATATTCATTGAGATGAACTCCTCCGGTGGGAGGTATTTCCGGTGCGCATTTCATCTGTGAAGCAAAAAAATGATATACGAGTATAAGTGAATTTAAGCAGTGGCGGGCATCGAACCTCAAAATATTAGTCTAATTCCGAACTTCCGATCCTCGTCAATGACTTAAGCATGCCGCACACTGTCTCAGAACCGACGCGTCAGATCAGAAACGAAATGTCTGAAAGAAATCGAAAACGAACATTCGTACCTGGCAACGCTCACTGCCTCAGATCAGAACCTAAGCGAAGCTTCAGATCGGAACCGAACTGCCTCAGAATTCTTTGAAATATATTTTTATTTCATTTCCATATTTAATTTTGATCTCCTGACCACTCCCCAATTTCTAAGTCAGCATACGCTGAAATAGAGATTTTCATAATTATGGTCTTAAATTTTAGGACGTGAAATAGTATCTGTTACTCGGCATTATATAATTAATTACTTCTTATTAAGAAAGTTTTCGAAATATTGTAAGTCAATAAATATCGGTCTTAGGACACATGAAAAAATAAAATTCGATGTAATCGAGCTCCAGTGAAAATAATAACACAACACCAGCAAAAACTTCACTCAGTCACGCACATGCTGTAGCTGAAAGCAATGCGCTATCTCAGCTGCAATGATTGTTGCATTTATACCATAGTACAAATTTTCTTACTGAAAACGTACTAAATTGTGTCAAAAATAAAAAATTCAAAGAACATTGGCATTTATTAAAATAAGAAAATGACAACTGCTTAGTAAAATTCAGACGAGAATAAAAGACAGTATCTTATTACACACGAAAAAGCTAAAAGTGGCTTTTATTCCTTAACAAAACGATAAGAAAACGTCTGGCCCGTGCTACGAAAACGAAACAACTTTTACCAATTATAGCTAGGATATAAAATAGTGTTGAGCCATAATATAACACCTTTTCTACATTGTTACCCTGTATAGTGGAGATGCAGGTAAGAAAGGCAATGTGCAAATTTTGCCTACCTTATCTCCATGTATATCATAATTTTTTAAGAATTTGAGCATAGTAATGGAATCAACTATTGTTATGTTGTTATATTTGTGCATACTTAGTTGATACTCATCTATGCTTCTCAGGGTAGGCGCTGCTTACTTTGCCTACTCATATGACACCTCAGTAATTCTGTCATAAATGACGGAATTCATGAATGTCTATATAGAAATCTTCCAGATGTGGATGCCAAACAAATATATCCATCCTAATAGTACCCACGATTAAAATATTCATGTGCTTGTGCACTGGTCAAACTCGTATCACAGGTACGGCCATTAAGTATCCTTTTAAGAGCGTGAAATGGAGACAGACCAACCAAAAAAGACAGACCATCCAATTTTATTTGAAAAATACTGAATTGTATATTGAAAAAACGGAGAAGAAATTATGCAGTACGGGAACTTTGTACTTCATTGTATAAGAATAATCAACACTCTACTAGTAGGACCCGTGGAAATTCCACGGACAATCACACAGTTAAGCTAGGTGGACCCGGTCATCATTAGCTTACCAATTCCAACCTAACTTATTCTAACCAAACCCATCAAAACAAATTCTAACGTATCCTATCCAAACCGCTCCTTCGATAATATGACAAAAATAAAAAACCGTGAACCCATGATAAAAATTCTATCAACATCACCTAACCTATCTTAACCTATCCTAACCTAACATATCTTACCCTAACTTAAACCAATGTCATCATTCAGCTAGGTGGACCCGTGATAAAATTCGGTCAACATTCAACACTAATTTACAAATTCTAAAATGACATATTCTAACCTAACCTAACCTATTCGTATCTAACATATTCCAACCAAACTTATTCTAACGTAACCTTTCATCACCTAAACAAACCGATCCTGACAATATGTCAAACATGAAAACCGTGGCCCCGTGGAAAAATTCCATCAACATTATCTAACTCATGCTAACCAAACCTAACGTATCCTAACCGAACCCATCCCCATAATACGTCAAAAATAAAAAACCGTGTCCCGTGAAAAAATTCAGTCAACATTACCTAATCCATCGTAACCTAACATATCTTTAACCTATCCAAAACTGACATATCTTTAACCTATCCTAACCTAACATTTCTTTAACCTATCTAACCTAACATATTTTAACCAATCCTAACCGAATGTCGTCAACATTACTTAACCTATGCCAACTATCCTAACCTAACCTATCCTATCCTATTCTATCCTAACCTAACCTAACCTAACTTAACCTATCCTAACCCTACCTATCCAAACTCAACTTAACCAATGTCATTGTTCAGTTAGGTGGACCCGTGAAAAAATTCGGTAGACATTACCCAAGAGATTCTAACATAACATATTCTAACCTAACCCATGCTAACCTAACGTATAACCTATCCTATCCATTCTGCTTGTTTCCTTATTTATTGTATCTTCGTAGACACGATACCGTGTGTCACGGCGCCATCATAATAATGAGCAGACCCCCGCGTGGATTACACGGTTTCAATAATTAACTTTTGTGGGTTTCAATGTTCTAGCTGAAACCGCCCCAGAATCAATTGTCGAGTATAACGGCTAGGGGGAATAGTAATCAATCGGTCATGGACATAAGTTTAATTGTCCGAGTATGGCTCATGTAATCACGAGACAAAGGGGTACCTTATTTAGGCCGACTACAGTCGTTACGAGGTAATGGCTAAGGCGAGTTAAGGTGGTTGATTACGTTAAACAGGAGTAATGTAAGCAGATACAAAGGGGGTAGCTGTGGGGTGGACCAATGATCTGGTCTTGACACGGCAATGGCTGGCGAGCTAATGGTCCGCTGAACCGCGAACAATGCTTGAGGAGCGTGAATGTTGCCAGAACGTTTTGCGCAAGTGGTCTTGAAAGACGGTTGGGCTTTATTTAGTGTTTGCCTTTTAATAAAAGGCTTTTTAAAAGATACAAAATTTACTTAAATATTTTAACTCCAAATTTGTTTTAATTATTCTGGAATTTTCCGGGCACCGCAAACTCACTTCCAAGCATATAAGGTTAAATTATGAAGGAAATGTATTTTATTGGCATTCTTTGATATGGAAAGATTCCTGAAACATTTACTGTAATTTAAAATCAAATTTTTATGCAATACAAAGTTTAAAAAATGAAAGAAAAACAGAAGAAAAATAAAAATTTAAGAAAAATAAGAAACAAAAAATAAAAATGATATAAAAATAAATAATGAAAAAATTGAATAAATAGAAAAAATTGAAATAAATAAAAATGAAAAAAAGTAGGAAAAATATAAAAAAGAAAATACAATTGTAGCGAAACATTAATCTCATCTTGCTAGGTAATATAATTTCATTTCGTTTCGCTAGGTAATATATTTTTTTGGTCTGGATGATGTGAACAGAGCGTACTCGAGGGGATATTGGAATGTCGACCGTTAGGCTGACCGAACAGGCAGGCGTGGGAGCGTGGAAACAGCAGGTCCAAACAGCGGCTAGCTTTACTCGAGACAAGGAGGTGCGAGGGGGAGCCGAGGGTTGGACTGAGCTAACAACCACATAACCTAAGCCAATGAGAATGCCCGCGTCGAAGGTGTGGCACAAGAAAGCGAGCACCTAGCCAATGAGACTTCGAGACGTCAGAACAAGCGAGAATTCCACCAATCAGGATTAGAACGCTGTCTTCATAACTGCGAGCATTCGTGAACGTTCGAGAAGGATCCGAGCGACGCACATTTAAGGGTGCGACAAGAAGAATCGAGGTCTTGGAAAGAAAACTGGTGCGAGAGAAGTGTCGGAGCGGGGAGGGCTGGTACTCCTGCTGACTTTCCCCGGCAGAGTGTGTATTTGAATAAAGCCTCTGAACTGATCAATCTGTAGAAGAACCCCCCGAGGAGGCCAAGAAAAGGCAAGCTTACAAGAAAGCGAGCAACGTTAAACAACCATTGCCATGTTTCTGCAACAGCGAAAACAGTACCACCAACAATCGACGACCATCGAGGCTAATCAGACGCCAGGCAACGAAGTGCACAGACTCCTTCGGTGCTAATCACACACCGAAAGCCTCTGCAAAGATCCCAAGATTTCCACGGACAGCACGGAGCGAACAGACAGTGCATTGGACGCCTCGCAAAGAATTGCCAACACCAGCGAGGGCATTGCAACCAAAATCGGCAGCCGTCGGAAATGGGCCGACGTGGCTCCGGACAGCCTAGCAGCTATACCGGCTAACACCTGAGAAGCAAGGGGAAGCAGCTTGGAGGAGCCTGGGGCAACTCCGTTAAGCACCAAATGGAGGCGGTATTATATCAGTGCCAACGAGACATCACAGAAGAGCTAGGGAATTTTTTTTGTGAGTTGAGAAATTGAACAGTGATCAAAAGTGCAAGTTTAGGTACAAAACAGCACATTGGAAAGTGTTGTGATATGGCGCACCATCTGGAGTGATTTCCATTTGTTTTGTTTGTTGTGGTGTTGAGAGCTTCACATTGTGCGTAGCGCAAATTTAAGTGTTCCGCATTTTAATACCTTGTGTGAGTCAAGGGTTTTGTTGTTTTTATATTATCCCCATTTTATTTCGTGCATACGCTAGCCCAGCTATTAATTATTTTCTTGTTCTGGTTTTATTGTGAGTAGATCTTCTTTCGGTAGTCATCATGAAAATTTTGTGTAGCGTTAAATATGCAACCGTTGCGAACGCTTATCATGATTCGAAGCGCACGTTTTTCATTGAGTGTGTCTTTTTGTGTCAGAGTGTTTGTGGCCAATTATCACCTTTTAACTCGCGTGTTCTACGGTAAATAAAAATATGTTTAATCTTTCATATTTTGTTGTTATTGTCCATGCTGATAAACTAAGGTAAACTCGTAGTGCACTATGCTAACACTGCTGTTTCTAATTTCCATCTGTTCTGTCATTCATTCTCTTCCTGTGCATTTCCATCTTTAATTTCATTTTCCATTCTTCGACTATAGAGGTTTGAATCCCTCTTTCGGTAACGAGAGGCCGACAGGCCCAGCCTTGTATCGTGACACAATTAATAAAAAAATTAAAAGTAAACAGAAAAAAAATGGGGATAAATAAACATAAATGAAAAAATAAAAAATTGAAACCAAATACAAAGTTTAAGAAATGAACACATTTGGAAAAATGAAAAAATTGAAAAAAAATTGAAGAAAAAATTTTAATAAATTTTAAAATGAAAAAATTGAAAAAAAATAGATAAGACAAACAAATGAAAAATTGGAAAAAATTTGAAAAATTAAAAAAAAATTAAAGTTGAAAAAAAAAGAAAATAATTAAAACAAAATACTGAAGGAACAAATTGAAATAAAAAATTTAAATTGAAAAAAAATAACGAACCTAAAAGTCATATTACAAAAAATTACCAAATAGAAAAATTACCCAATAAACAAAATTAACAAATTAAAAAAAATTACAATTTGAATAAAAAAATTAACAAATAAAACCATTTAGAAAAAAAATTGACAAATAATATATAAAAAATGATGACTGAAAATTATGTCTTTTTTTCAGTATATACAAAATAAATAAAAAACATGTTAAAAAATAATAATTATCCTACCCTAACCTAATTTAACCTATCCTTCCGTGATAAAATGTCAAACGGATCAATGCATGTGACCTAACCCAACCTCATATAACCTACCTATCCTATCCAGCCAATTGGATGTGGAGCGTTACCCACGAACTGAGTTTTAAGCGTATTAATATATAGATAGGTTTTTTTTGTACGTACAAATTTCAACCATGAGTCCATAAAGTCAAAACAAATAGATTCTTACGAAGTATAAAATGTCAAAAACTACTTAGCTTTCGAGTTATAGGGACTGAAAAAACTTTAAAACTCAAAGTAGGATACCACTAGGGTTTGCATTCAGGGATCCCACGATCCGGGATGATTTTTGGCTAAATTTCCCGGTCCAGGAATTCTTATTTTCCCAGGAATTTCCGGGATTCTAGATGGCATATTTATTCAAAGATACTAGTGAGAAAATAATTTAAAATCATGCTGCTTAATATGATTAATGACTTAAAGAGCTCAAGATAGAACTTTAGTGTCTTAATATTATTGCAATTTACATCGCTACACAGTGTAGTCTACACTAGCTCATAATATAGTTCAACTCTTTCATTAGCATATATTTTGAGGTTTGGTTTTGCAGTTAATAAAAAATAGACTGTAATAGATACGATTGCAACAGCCGATGTTGTGGAAACTTAAGCCTTTGTGGGGCGATCCTATGTTAAAGATGCAACTGAAGAAACTGCGAAGTGTATAAAGTGCGGCAAGAGTTTACTTTGCACAGGCTGGTCTACCAGTGGTTTGTTACATCACCTAAAAAGTGAACACAACATTGTGAAGCCTGAAACTGTAAACCTAGTTGCTTCAATTAGTAGCTGAGAAAAAAGAATTCCTATTGGAACAAAGCACCCTCTTGCAAGGTTGCTTCTTGAGAGCACTGAACATAAACAAACAAAAATAACAAGTTTCGTATAGATGCATCAAAGTTCTCTGGAAGAACAAGTGACTAAGATTGTAGGAGTTGAATGCGTGTCAGTAAATACAGTTACAAAGAATCAATTTATTAGAGAATCCTTCTCAGATAAGAATTTTTCGCTCCCTAAATCGCCAAAAACTGCGATGAGCATGGGCAAGAATTAAAATTGCATAAATGTAAAATTTAAATAAATTCCGGGGTCCCGGGGATTTCTGGGATTGTCTTCCTGAAACCCCGGGATTCATGGATATTCTTTTTGTCCCGGGATTGCAAACCCTAAATACCACGTGCGCGACAATGTAAGCGCTAGACTTGATAGTTTTGACCCCACTTAAGTCGCTTTTTGTTATTTTTCAATAAAACCTGCAAGCATTTTGCAAGTACGAAATTTTTGCAATTTAAATGTTCCTTAGGAAATTAACACTAAGCCATCAATGAAAACCTTCAGTAGCTATTTCATCAAATTAATAAATCGTACAAACATTCTTACATGCTTAATACCTTGGAAGTAAGCTTAATAGCTTACTTTCATAGCTAATTTAATAGCTTACTTAATAGCTTTATAGCTTGAAAGAAATATAGTAACGAAGTACATTTTTTTCCTTGTCCAAACTATTTTTGTAAATAGAAGTTACAATTAGTTTCATTGACTAAGATGATATATTTGCCTTGATCATTCGGAGTCGGAGTAACATTTATAAATTTATATATATATATGAATATATATATATATATATCGGAGTCGCACAGAGTAACTTAAGTTTATAAATTTACCTGAACTATTTTTGCCACTTGGTAGTTGAACGCTGCATTCGAGGATTCTAGTTGTCTAAAATAAAATCTATCACGTTCGTATTTTTGACTTGTTTTACTTCCTAAATTTCTCGATAATATTTTGTAAAGTTCACGTTGGCTTTTAATGCTCTTGCTCGGAAACGATTTCATGAGCTTGAGTACACTCTCCATTTTCAGAGAAGAAGAATCCACTTTATTATTGTCTTAATAGCCACAAGTTTTGATCTTTTATGAGTCAAATTTTAGATGATGGTCTGCTGTGACTAATGGATCGGAGAACCAAACCCGAGAACTCTTGACATGAAACTAACGCAATATGCACGCAGCAAGAAGACATGCAAACTCCCAAGTGCAACTGAAGGAGAGATTTCAAAACATCCTGAGCGTAAGCCTCCGGGTCTCAAAAACATTTAAGGGCTTGGTCAGCAGAAATATGCAGTGTAAGCAAAATAATTCCGGCGTCTAGCTGTCCACTCGCAAACACTTGTTTTAAGTCAGATTAAAGAGTCTCACTTTAAATATGAAGTAAAAAACGGAATTGTTTATTTCCAATATGTTTTACACTTTCACATGCAAAAACTGAAATCTATCACCCATCCGTTGTTTCTTAAAAGTTGAAAACGTCAACAAAAATGACCCATACGAATGAAAAATTCAAACTGAAAAATTTTTTTTTCCAAAATGCTGATACGATGAATCTATACATTGGGCTGTAAGAATGATTGAATATTAAATTAAAGTGATCAAAGAAGAATTTGAAATAAATTCAATCAAAACATAAAATTAATTCGACAGTGTTATATCTGCGGCGAGTAAGACGCAAAAATTTGTGGTTCTTATTCGTTATGATTTAGCGAAACATGGATAACTAGATGAAGATTATAAAGGGGTACAAAAAATGTAACATAAGGCAATTGCCATGTCGCTTGTAGAAAAGCAGATTGAAAGGGTAAAATAAAAAGTATTCAGTGCATATTGGAGGTCGTTGTAAAATTCGATCCCAAATGCCAAGGCCGAAAACACATCAAAGTAAACAATGACGTATTGGACGTGGACTAGATAAAATCTGAATATTTCACGGCGGAGAAGCATGGTTCTCACTTCTAAGAACGTACTCTTGAAATGTTCAGAACTTTCTTATTTCATTCATCCATCAATCTAACTCTTTAAAAATAATACTAAAGCCAAATTTTTTACCTAAAGCTATTTATGTAAAGTCAAAAATGCAATAAACCAGTCAATATTGAACTAGACGCATCGTAAACGCCAGTTGAACGGAAATCAATTTTGAAAAAAGTACATAAAAATACCTGAGCATACATCCTGAAAGAAAGCATTGGGGCATCGAAACAGATACATTAAGAATGACATAAACTTCAAATAAATATATTAGCCTGTACGGAAAACATAACACAAAAATCGTAGCGGATGTAATGCATAAACGCCTAAATAACCTGATGCAAAGAAATATGAATAAAAACAGGCAGTCCATAATAATTTATCATACACTGCCATTAATTTGTTTATCAGAAATATTTCCCCGTTATGGTCATTCAATATAACTTTGAAAAATATGCAAAACTAAAGCAACTGTGCGAATGACCATTTGATTGGCTTAATTCTTAAATAAAATGAAAAGATAAGAAAAAACAAAGTTACACAACTTATCTAGACACAGTAATTGCGAGGAAAAAACGAATAGTTGAGTACATGGTTCAGCAAATGCTTGAAAAGGAAGTAGAAATAATATTCTAGGTTTTAAAGATAGTACATAAGCACAGGACAAATTATATATCCACTAAAACGGTTTCAATAGAGCTCCAAATATACCTTGATAGAACAGGAAAAACTTAAGTTCTTATTCCCGGAAAATAGTGATATAAGCAAGGATATGACACTGAGGTTAATTAAAATTAAACTCAATTATTATAATTATAATTATAATATAACCTCAATTATAATTGTTTTCGTTTTCCCATGTCTTCATTTGCCATTAAATGGTCTGTTGATTGTAGGTAACGTTCAGGATATTATTATTTCGTATATTAGAATAGAGCAAAGTTAGATGTTTTGACTACGCGCGAGTGATGAGTGGGAGCAGGCAAGTTTTTTTGACGTGCGCGAGCGAGTTGGAAAGACTTCTCGGTAAATTTCTGTATTTTCGAAAAAACCGTTAAGGTTATGGTCGTGTGTTGGATTTTGCGCGATAGAGAATGTTTCGCTCTTTCACATGAAAGTAATTTGAAGTCGATAGACGCATTTTTTCAAAAGTTAGGGCGCTTTCCATGAGTCTTTCAAAACTACCCTTTTTTTACCCTGTTTTTAGGGAGAAAGACTGTGTTAAAGTTTGTGTTCGCGCGAGTGGTCGAAATTTGGCGCGCCGGTGATCCAGTAAAAAGTTTACGAACTGACCAAGAATTAAGGGGAGCCGCCTATCAAAGATATCAACACCGATTGAAACGACTGAAAGAATCAAAGTCTCTTGGCTTTCATGCTGACATTAATGACGAAAATGAAGAATAAACCTAAAATTGTACTGGAGATAAGCATAAATTTCATATATACTTTTGTAATATCTGGGGAATTTTTTTACGATCTGGGGAAATATCAGGGGTCAGTCTGGGGAGTTTGGAAAAAGTTGACTGGCAGCCACGGTATACATAAAGGGGCTTTCACACGATCAGTTTTTCTGTCAGTCACACTCACACTCGCGGACTGTGGTCAAACCACTTGCGTTCACACGTACGTTCTCGTGACGGAAGTGGCGCGCCATTGGCAGGCTCGGCGATAGTTTACAATGTATTGTCGGGATAGGTTCGCCGTGTCCAAAGCAAGCTTATTCATCGGCTTTGCGATCAAAAAGGGGAATAAACTCCGCAAATAGATATTGGGTTATGAATGGCTAGCTAAACACCCACAAAATGGGAGTTAGAATCAGATTTGCAGGGAGTGGAGGCTAAATAACCAGATTTCGTTCACTAAATATTTGCGCATTGCTTTTTCCTTGTCACAGCATTTGTAAAATTTAGATACACTAAATCTAACAAATACTACAATTACTACGAATGTAATAATCTACTTATAATATCAGGTCCAGGTAATATTTTCCACCCGTTCTATACAGTTTGCATGTACCAGCGTGTAATAGTACAGCTCGTAAATTGAATATTTTTCTTTCAGAATTATATTCGTTCTTTTCCTAGCAGCACAGTGGCCAGCCAATGGGAAACATTGTAGCTGATGATGTCACAACACCTATACCACGTGACCCACACCACCCTCGCGGCAGTGATGCACTGGCTGCCGTACGTATGATTGCACCATGGCAAGAACTGCCGGGTTTCCGCACATACGTTTTGAAAAAAAATTAAATTGTCTGGAAACATGATACTGAAAAACTTTGATGATCTCGTATGCAATGCTTAATAGCCACGTAATGATTAAATTTGCGTGCATACTGAGCAAAACATTCATATTTATCAATACAAAGCTCCGGTTGCGACTTACATGCTCATTGTAATTCTCAAATTCAAATGTTTTTTTTCGAGTGATAAAAGGATAAATCAAATGAAAGTCCTCATAATGTTACTTTATATTTCAGAAAGGAACACAGAGTTCATCGTTTGTCAACGTAAATAAACCACAGGATGAAATTACTCAGGCAAACGATGCTGCTCGCTTCAAGAAAGTTTTCAATTCTTTTTAGAATACTTGGTGAACGATTTACATAGAAAGAGGATTAGTTATTTTCCATCATCTTTAATGCTCATTTATTTTTGACTATATATATTATAGGCCTTGTATGAATTCAAATTGTAAGAATAGGCTCCCGAAGAACAAATCTTCCGTACAAATCTCTCTCCTGCACCTTTTTCATTATCTGCTGTGCTCTCTTACTCTTACCTACCGATTTGTTCAGACGATTTTTGAATAATTTACGCTACATCATATTGCGTTATAAAGAATGTGTTATCAAGATTAGTTAATTTTCGAATTGCTCTGTATCCATGATCGACGTCTAAATAAAAGAAAATTTGAATAACGAGCATCGTTGAACTATAAGTGTAGCTGCTTTGAGTAACTACAGGAATATTGGCAGTATTGCTGTTGTCAGTCCAGCAGCTACACTTTTCCTAGTGAAAATCCCTCAATACTGTAAAACATGCATTTGGCCTAGTTTTATTACATGGCAAAATTAGCCTTACATCCATATTTATTTGATGTATGCATTATTGTAGCAATTAAATATTGAACACTACGTCCTTTAATTATTAAATATACGTATATATATATATATATATATATACATATACGGCACACATCCTATAATATGCAACTTGCTCCGGTTAATTATAAAATAAATGAATAATAATAAACTCAGTTAACACCAACTTCGGTCAAATAGACTATTTAGTTGTCGCTTTGGCATTTCCACCAAAGTTACTGCGCTGTTGTAAGGTGGTACGCTGAGGTCATGAGTGTCTTCCACCTTTCTCCGTTATCTATACAGATTACTTCAATTACCACGTTATTGCTCGCATATTCCATCTTACTCAGTCAAATGCGATACAACTCAATACAATACACTTTTCCCCCAAAAAAAAAACTCATGTTCGACTTCAACAATAGCTGGCATAACACAAAAAGGATGCCCTTCTTTCGTCAGGCCAGAACAATTTTCCAGAACTTCACCCTCATTCGCAACACAGCGATATAGCATTACATAAATGTTGATAACTACCGTTTAGCATGAGCGACCTGAAAAGGAGCCGTCATGGACATTTTAACACATATCACAACGTTTGCTTCTTTTTACCCGTCATCATAAGGATTCAATCACCATATGAACAAAGATTGAGGCCAATATAGCTGAAACTCGTAACTTTTACCTGAAGAACCAGGGTATATGGATGCAAGGGAACAATAAATGCGGAAGGATTGAAGCTAGGACCCCAAAGTTGGGGTTCCAGCTCCCACCCTCACTTTGGCCGAGCGTCTTACCCGCGCTGGAACCCTTTCTCAACTCAGCATTGAGTATAGGAGCGCAGTGCGCTCGGCTATTTTGGTTCTAAACTGTGCCACAGAATATACCAACTGCTACAAGCCTCTAGGACTTAGCCAAACCGTAATACAAACCTTGAAACACAACCTCGCCACTCTTGAACTGGGTGGGTCCACTCAGATTTATCATATTTCCCGAATACATTCACTTCTTTAACAAATTCCAGTACTTTATGAATAGGTCCCCCACCAGAAAACAGGTTGGCCACACTTATGTTTCCTCCTGTCACCGCTTAGAAATTACAAATCTCATTTCCTTTCCGGTTGGACATAACAAATTATAAGACTTCAGCTGTAACCAGACGCTTGAAATGTTAAATACACATTTTGTGAAATCTATCATGCAGAATTGAAATCTCTTATAAATACCCTTCCGCTATGACATCAAGAACAACGTGAAGAGAACTCTCAAACAAATAATACTATAACTGGAAAAATAACACCAATCGCCAGACATTTACAGGGTGGGCCAGAAGTAACCGAGCCTTTTAATTTGCTAATACAAGGAAAACTATAAACGCTAGGGAGTTGAAATTCGTTTTATTTGAAAGAATAACATTTAATGGTTCATCAACGCTAAGTTTTAAATACGTTCGAATGAGTGCCACGGCTGTTTAGACAAATTAGGGCCCTTTTCTTTGTTGTTTCCATAACGCTCCTTAGCGTATCTGGCGAGAATTGAGCCAATTCATAATAAATATTGTTTTTAAGTTCCTGTAAATTTGTTAAATTGGCTACATAAACTCGGGACTTACGGGAGCCCCATAAGAAGAAGTCGCATGGGGACAAATATGGAGAACAAGGAGGCCAAGGGATGTTACCAAATCGTAAAACCAAGTTATTTGGAAAGCACTCTCCCAACAATACCCTTTCTCTTCCTGTTAAAAACAATAGTGTTGATAAACCATGAATATTTTTTCCAATAAATCAGTTTCAACTTCCTAGCGTTCATGGTATTACATTTATCATCAAATTAGAAGGGTAAGTTACTTCTGGCCGACCGTGTAATAACCGAGAGACAATTAGCATGGGAACACATTACAATTTTGGAACACAATACAGCCACTACCACACCTTAGGAGTACTGTCGTCGCCAAATTCAGAAATTGTGAAAGGAAAAAAAAATCAATGCTGGAAAAAAAATCAATGCTGGAAAAAAATTGCTAGAAAAAAAAAATGCTAGGAAAAAAAAATGCTAGAAAAAAAATGCTAGAAAAAAAGTTGAAACATTAATACGCAAGCTGGAAAGTGAAGATAAACGTTTCTGAAACTTGCAAAGCCCTGGACTCTTAGTGCGTGATTTACGATATTAAAAAAGTAATGTCGATACTTTGCGCAACGTTGATTCGAGATCAGATGTTAGGTTAAGGCTCCCTAACCGCAACAAAGATGTTCGAAGTAGAAGAAGGAAGAAAGCACCGTTAAATATGGAGTTGAGGAAACGTGGAATCTATGCACAGAATGCATTAAAACTGTACGTTCGGAAAGAAGTTCATGAAACAAGATAAAAGTTTAATGAAAAAGTAGTAGGAGCTGAGAAACAGGACAGCAGTGAACTCAAAAAAAAGATTGTCCATCCCATAATAAAAGAAATTTAATTTCGACAAAAAAAGCCTACCTAACTCTCTACTCGGGACCTCACATATTCCCCCTGGGATCGCCAACTCCCTTGGATACAGAAGTTGCACCCCTATGATGATAAAATGTACAAATATTGGGTCTGGGTCATATCGGTCTTACCAAAATGGGGCAATTTAGGGATCAGGTTTCATCGAAGGAAGAAACTTAATAGTGCATTATTTTGTCTAACTTCTCTTTCACAGATGTTTTCCTCAATAATCTATTGTAGGCTCTAATAGACTGTAAAGTTTTACACATTACAAAAAACTTGATGAGGAAGAACATAATTTGCGAGCAGCAAGTGTTAGGCTTGAGACAGTTGGAATAGATTATTCCTCGAACTGTCTTACAGAAGCCAGGCAAATGACTGATTTTGCTAAACAGGTAAAGAAACACCCTTTCAAAACCTATAACATCACCAACAAAAGACTTACTGCAGTACTTCAGTCCTTTGCATGGATCATCTGATTGAACGTACTGTTAAAAGGAAACAAACAGATGAAAGTTTAAATCACTTTGAGTTAAAATTGAACCACATTTGTTGCAATTACTTAACGAGGTGTTTTTAACTCTTTAGTGATATTCGTCGGTCTTCATAGCAATATAACCCGAGATGTAAATAGCAGCATCTTCGACTTCAACGGATGCGAAAATTCCTCCGACTTCCGTATTTCCTTTGAACATGACTGCAGCCGCTTTCTCTTCTTCTTTCAGCTCTATGACTGGAGGGTCCACTTCCTTCTGCTCCGGAACCTGGGAGAAGATGAATAGACAAATTCGTAACAAAGCTGCATTTTTGTGTTGTAGATGGTACTTACGGACACTATAAAAATTAGAAAGTGGAAGACTTGATTCGCAATATAGTTTCCGCTGCCCCAACCACAGCCAAGGTGTTTCAAAAAGAAAAAGGATGATGAAGGCACCATTTGGTATGGAATTAAGGGAATGTGAAATCTATGCACAAAGAGTTCTCCTACAAAAGGCCGCCTGCGCACAGCACTCTCACTTCAGGACATATTTTCAGGACATATTTTCAGGACATATTTTCCTCCTGGGATAAAAGATGAAAAGAAACATGTGGTATGAATGAAATGGAGATGTCCATGAAAAACTGCATGCAGTGAAATGGTGAGCAGGATCATAAGTATCACGGAATCCCAAATATACGAAAGTGCGAGCTGGGAAGGATGGGAATGGTCAAGAAGGGAAATAAAAAAAGTAAAGTAAAAGGAAAGGAACATACATATTTTCAACTAGTAATGTAATGAGGTGATAGAAACCACGTTACATCCAGCAATTTACTATCACACAATTAGCACAGGAATTACTGTTATGGAAATTGCCTTCACGGATGCAAACCTGAATGGTAAAAAGATATATTTAAATATATATATTTAACATCAGAAAACGCAAGTTCAAGTTACTTGCTTCTACCCTTAATAACAAATACAAGCCAACAACAGAACCGTATGTGTAAACTATCATTGTGCCATTGTACTTTCAATTGTACCTAGAACTTAATCTTCATACCTCTGCTAAGAAATCCAATGTTTCTCCCAGCTGATGATCCGAGACCGTCTCGCAATTGGAGGCAAGGGGGGCTCGCATGAGAGACGTCACTGCAATTTTCACGTAGGCATGGACATAATTTCCTGCTGCAAGATGGTTTATTTGGAACTTCAATTTTTTTCCTCAAACAACTTTCAGCAGATTAAGGATTATTATTATTATGATCACAATAAGGATTTTTTGGACTTGCACACTGAGAATTTTGACAGCTCCTGTCGTTTTCAGATTAAGAAGTGCTTTCAGACGTTGTTTGTAAGGTATAACTGGATGTTGAAGTGCCTGGAAGACAGATTGACGTTCTTGTAGTGACACTTTCAGGTGTTTGAGAAGATGCAATGGTAAAATTATGGAGACTCCAATTAGCAGCTTTATCAACCGATTTAGAGGCAGAAGAGGCTTTTTTTGTGACTGAAGGGCTGGAACAAAATCTCTTGGCAGCCGACGGAGGGGTTGAACAGGATCTCTTCGAGGCTGCTTGAGAGGTTGAGCATGCTTTCTTCGTAGCTGCTTGAGTAGAATATTTTTGATAATCTGTGGATTCACTTGCTGTATCAAGTTGATTAGCAAATGAAAACTTGCGTTCTATCATTGAAGTGGGTGAAGTGCAAAGCCCCGTCTTCATTGAAGGGGAAACATCTAAGGCAGTGACTGACAACCTGCATAGGTTGATTGGATGCCACTTGGTCCACCTGCACAATAAAAAGGAAAATACAGAGAATGCACGCAATTTGGGTTCATTTTTAAACTATTATTGCTCTTTCAAGTCAGTTCCAATGAAAACTAGTTTTTTTTCTGAGGAAAATTTGTTTAAAAATTATAAATTACAACAAAGAACATTGAATGGCAACACTTAACCACCACTGGTTGTCATTAATTGTGTGTTTTTCAGAATGATGATTCAGTTGTGGTTCACAATGTAGATTGTCCATGAAATGTAGATTCGTTGCTACATGTACGTGTAATCTTATTGCACTCAAACCAAAAATTTGAAAAGAATTGAAGATTTAGTCAAATTTCATTATGATAATTAAGGAAAAAAGTACAAATGCATAGATTAGATTATTAGTTAGTTTAAGCCTCCCTATCCACAACTAAATGCAATCCAAAAAGAGGAAGGAAAAAGGATCCATTTAGTATGGAGTTAAGGGCATGCAGAATCTATGCAGAAAGGGCATAGAAACAGTAAGATGAGAAAAAAGTTCATGAAATAAGATCGAAGTTAAAGAAGAAAGTAGTAGGGGCTGAAAAAACTAGACAGCAGTGAACCGGAAAAAAATGGTCCGTAACAAAATAAACACCTATTTTATTTTAACAAAAAGAAAGCCTATTTAACCCTAAGCTCAGACAAAAGGATATTTACTCAGTCATCGATGTTCAACATTGTACCTGCTTAGCAATCAGTGTTCAAAATTTTTAAAAATCATCAATAAGTGAATTTGTACATTTTCACAAAAACAATTCGGAATTATTCAACGGCACATGTCACTTAAATGAAGCATATCTACTTCAATTGTGAAATTCATTTTTACACAGCTTGAAATCTAAAGCACAGAGGTCTGACTTTAGTTGCGTATTTTAAAAAGGCCTTGCATTTCTTTTTGATGAATATACATAAAATGATGTAACCTCATGAACTATCAGCTTGACACAAGTTTACATTTTGCTATCAATTTAGCACTGTACTTCTGCATTTGTGTTCAACATATTAGAGAAAACATGAACCCTATAAAGTGGTAATAGGATATTTTGAAAAGCAATAAATACTCAAATCCATAACACATTTATAATGACAGGATTTCCAAAAAATCAATAACCTGAATACGTGAGTTTTCCTACACACTCATATAGTTTACTTTTCTCAAGCCCTTTCACTTTGAAATAATGGCAAATAAAATATTTGCTGAGAGCATGAATGTTAAATTCATCTTCACTCTCATTTTTTTACATTTCTACTTCTCCTTTAACCCCAAAAACTAAGTCTATTGCTATTTTCAATCTTGAAGCCTACCATATTAGCCCAATATGAGTGATTATATAATGTATTCAAATAATTTATTCTAAATTGATCAACCCCCTTCAGCAACTTTTCCGCCCATTACCACCGGTATATCAACGTTGATTTATAGGCCACCATTAGATTATGCTGCAAACTCATATTTTGACAATCAAGTATGACTCCCTTGTAAACATACTATCCATGTTATGTGCCATGCAGTTTTGATGCAGGAAAAATTATTATACATTCATAAGATTGCATATTGTCACAACACTCATTAGCAAAGTTTCAACACTTCTTGAATCACTCTCTGCAATTATCTTCTGAAATATCTTATTATAAACTATTAATTTTGAACCAATCAAACTATTTGTCAATTTAACTTCATCATTTTTTTATACTTGACTTGTGGAAGAAAAATTTTGCAAATAATTAGCCATTTAGTAATTTGAATAAGTGATCATTACCTGAATATCTTTTATTTAATTGACAGGTTTGAATAAATTAAATTTTCATGAATGACACATATACATGAGGAAAACATTTTATGCCCTTAGCAGGCATATCATTTGATTGCCACTGCAAAGTAACTTTAAATTTTTCCAACAACTTTCATTTTTATTCCATTTTTGCATTGTTACTAATTGTATAAAAAGCTTGAGAGATATTTTGTGATATAAGCTATAATTATTAATTTAGATGATAAATGTGTTAATGACAAAAGTATGCATTTTTTCCTTTATTTCTTAAATAGTTAACTCATCAACCAATTTAAAAATGAATCCCATGAACTATAATTAACATGTTTATCTCCTGATTTTACTTTTATGTTTTTCACATTTCTATTTGACCATGTTGCAAATCAGTAAATTAAAGAAACATTTAAACTATTTCCATAATCATGTGGTAACATTTAATTTCTTGAATTGTTCCTCCAAGTAAAACCTTTGTGTTGTACTATATGGTTTGATGAGATAGGTTATGTAAAGTTAGGATTGTTTCTCAATGCCTCATAACAAGATTGTAGAGCTTGCAAAATATCAGTTGTGCATTATACAACTCTGATGTGAGATGAGTTAGATTGAAGTAATGATAATTCAGATTCTCTCAAATAAATTCTGAACAAGCATGATTAATTCAGATCAAAAACTTGGCCTATAATATCCTGAAGTTAAAAGATTAAGATTAGGATAACAAGTTAGTTTAAGCCTCCCTAACTACTACAAAAAAAGAGAGTGTATCGAAGAGAGGAATCCAAGTTAAATAGATATTCACATGTCATACTCAGTACATTTAAACACATTCATAATAGCATTGTTGATTTATTAATTGTCAAGCCAAGAAAACATTTTTACGATATAAAAATTGAGTATAAGTCAACAATTTGAATGATTTTAAATGATTCAAATAATAAAATTAAATGATTGAGTATAAGTCTACAATTTGAATGATTTTAGTTTCTTAAATAGTATTTAACTAATTATTTTAAAAGATATCCAGAATTGAAAGAATATGCCACCACCTTAGATGGTTGGCAAACTAACCTTACCAAAACCCAAAGTAAATTTCTGTAAATTCATTCATCAACAATCATTTTCTCAGTATAAATTTTTCAATGTATGGATGCACGTAATGATTGACATTTCAAATGATGGTAACTAATAAGGTCAATATTGATTTTAATGTTGTCAACAATTTTAATAACTTTGTTGCCAAGAATCACTGAAGGAACGCGTTTAAAAACGTTATACACGAATGACATTCTGCTCGCTGATGCGTTTTTTTCGAGTTATTCAACTTTTAAAATTTTGTGTTCCACAGCACTTCCAGCCAGTTGAGCGATTGAGCTGGAGCTGTTTGGGTACTTTGTAATTTATTATTAGCTGACCCCGCAGAGACTGAACACACTTCTAGGATGTTTTAGTTGATAACACAACAAAGGTTTTCACCCAAAAATATCAGCGGGACTGGAATAGTGAATACTTAAATATACGATATTCACTCCTACGGTTTTGCTGATGTTCTACGGTGGCCGCCATATTGAAATTGATGTGAACTGCATATCGATATCAGTATTCACTAACCCAGTTCCTTTAATATTTTTGGTGATAACCTTTAATGCGTTATTATCTAAAATATCCTAGAAGTGGATTCAGGCCCTACAGGCTCTGCAGGATCAGCTAATATCAAATTACGTCATATATTGCGAAAACAACTTTTCCCACGCTCCGAGCAGTTTCGGCATTGTTGATAAATGCTCTGCTTTTGCACGGGAAACCCATTTCATAGCGCTGTTCGTATCACTTCAAAGTTAAATAACTTGAAAACTAAGTATTTACGAGCACAATGTCATTCATGTTAAACGTCTTAAAATCTACCATATTACATATTTATGGCAATGAAATTATTAAAATTTTTGACAACATTACACTCTATATTGACCAAAAATAAACTGCAGTTATGTTGTGGATATGGCAGTGATTTCAAGTTTCATTGCACCAAAACCAATCTTGATGCCAAAATGTTGTCATCACAATTGTATTGTACAAGGGCAAATTTACAAAAGATATATATTTTAAACATAATTGTACATGGGCAACACCACTAAAATAGAACCAAAAAAATAGAGCATTTCATTTCAGTAGAAGTACACATTTAAATTATGTTCGAAATGCTTGTAAGTTCAGTAGAACACATTCATACCTAACAATTTTGTTGGAGCACCTTGAGAAAAATTCCATCAGAATAAGTTCTATATCTGTAAAAATTATTCATTCCCCTACATACAAATTATATAATAATCCCTAATTAGCCATCCAGTTAGTAAAAATTGTCCAAGTATGAACAAAAAACATCCATTCCAATTTGCACCGTTCAAATAATTTACCAAAAATATTTGAAACTATTACTTTTAATTCCTCTTCTCAAAATAAATTCACCTGTATAATTATTCTTCTACAGAATTTCAAAGTGTCCCGAAAGCTATCATCAAAATTGTACTGCCATCAGCCAATTCACGGATCGGAAACATACTGATAAATTCGAACTAGATTTACACATGATGACAATTGTATATCTTACCTCCAATACTTAAATTCTTGTCATTATAAGGCAATGGCACCACACCGTTTTTAAGTACTTTTGTTTTGAATGGTGAAAAGATTCTTCGGTAATCTGTTTTTCGAAAATGGCGGCTACACACAAAATGTTTGCACAAATTTAAATCCTTATTTGAACCTAAAAATTCATTTCCACTTGCTCTTATCCACTCTTTAAAATTTGCACGAGGATAATGGAAGCACCTGAAATCAGGTTGATCTTTAGAATTATTTTCACATCTGATGAAAGAACATTTTTTCGTTCTAATTGCAGTGCCATTTTTGCAGATACCATACCAACGCCGACTAACTGGTCGTGTTGTTGTTGTTGTTGTCCAAATTGTCGTACAGCTGACTTGATATTGTCACATATTGTCGCCAGGTGGCGCATCTCTCTTTATCTGGGTTGCTATTGGTTCTGGGTCCGTGACGTCACGACACCCAGTGCTCTTTTACGAAAAGACTATCTTACGACTTGCAAGCCCGGCCAAGCCGGGGATGGAGCAGTTCATGGTGAGCTTGTGTAAGTTGTGTTGCATTGATTTGCTCGGCTTGTTGCAGGTAGGTGACGTGCATTTTGATCGCAAAACTGGTTGCGCATTTTTTTAAAGTGAATGGTCTTAAAATTTATTATAGATATCTAATTTTCCTATTGAAGAACATAATGAACTGCATTTTTACTCAGACGAATCGTAAATAAAAACACCAAGGTTGCTACTCTCAAAGTCAAGTTTGTCTGCAAAGGACAAAACCGAGA
>JACJUY010005026.1:2282-21706 GCA_014220935.1 Platorchestia sp. MABIK
ACCTGTGTGGGCACTCAAGTAGTGTACTATCGCAGTGTGGCATAGATGAACGCCAGCACGAAGTTACCAAAACGTTATATTCTGAGCTCCAAAGATTTTTTGTCATGTTTCCTATTTTTAGTTCGATGCTTGAAATTGATAAACGCGAGCGAGTAGGTCAGACAAAAATTTAACAGACTCAAACAAGTTTCTCAAATCTTGCATGGGTGAGACAAATATACATAGATATTTATAGAATGAATACATGTATGCAATAAAGGGAACTTTAATGTTTTTATAGATCTTCATTTATGTACTTGACATGAAATAAAATTATTACCAATCCGTAGCCTAATTTATGTTTTTTAACCTTTTAGCTGTTGCAGCTTAATTTAAATTAAGATTTATTTGAAGAGAGTAGAAGAAACGAGAAAATTTTGTGGCGAAAGTTACATGTAAAGACGACACGAAAGAAAGCGATCACGCACTTACCCTTAAAAAAATGGAATGAACTTCTATACAACAATGATATCATATATTCAAACTCTGATAATCTTTCTCTTTATTTTTCCTTTGGTGTAGCGTTTCGGTTGTTAAAATTTTCACGCCCCTGCATTTTTCAGTCGACAAGAAACGAGCCCTGAAAAATGCTGTTTTCGAGAACTACTAATTTTACTCATAACTCAACTGTGGAACAAATTAGCTAATTTCTTACATTGATAAAACCTTTCAATCTAAATTCTGCTCATTTATTTCAGTCTCAAAAAAGTATTCCGTTTATAAAGAAATTTTTTGAATTGGGTTGAAATGATTAATATCATTTTTTCTAGTGTTGTCTGTTGAGGACGACAATTGCGTCTTTCCATAGCATCAAACAGATATTTCAATTTTTAAGAAACTGAGAAACTTCACATTTGTTCAATCAGTGGATGATGATACTACTTAATATTTTTAGTTATGTTAAAACACTTTTCTTGATTATCAAATTTACATATCTTGATTTATGACCGTTCTAAATGTTCGCACCAAACATTAAACATTAGCACATATGACTGTGTCATCATAAACGACTCAAATCACGCTCTCATTTAGTGCAATCCTCAGAATAATCATTTGTTTTCCTCAGTTAAGACGATACTTTGAGTTGTGAATGAACTAAATTTATTTCTATTTGGGTATTATGAAATATGTTTTTGTCCTTGAAATCGAACTTATGTCTTACTCATTGAATGCTCAAAATGTTTATTGTTATGTTATTATATTGCGTTAATTTATCGCTTTTTGCTGATTTTCCAACAGCCGTAACGTCAACCAATCGTCAACACAATCGAGGTTTAGTCTTATGTATTTTATTTTTCAGGGCAAAGTTTATGTTCCTTTGCGAAGTACATTTCTTTTCCGGACTCGATGTTTTGCGTCATTTTAATTGGTGTATTCTTTTTGTCACTTCCTCTGAAATTTGAAAGCAATCATTTAGGCATTGCAAGTCATAAACAATTTTTGAGGCAAAATTTTCATTTTAAAAACTCGTATCAGTTGAACTTAAGGAAGTCTTAACTTTCGATGTTTGTGTGCACAGACACAAGCATGCGTGCACCCGTCTATAAATTTATGTAAATCTTTTCCTGTGTGTGCGTGTGTGTGTGTGTGCAATAAATTTTATCGAAATCACTGTGTTCGAGTCATGACTTTTTGCTTCGAAATTCAAATCTTCTATTTAAACTTATGACTACTTATTGCAATAATCCATATTGTGCGGTGGAACCAGAACTGATGAGCTTTTGCTTGTTTTTCTTGCAATAATTATTTGATCGCTATTTGCTGTCTTAAAATCGATGTTCGAAGCACACATCTTCACAAAGTCGAAAATTTTAACAACTTTTTCGTTACAGAATGAATAATTTATTTATTGATTCATTGTAATAACCGGGTCATTTTTCATTACTTATCTGTCATTGCCTAAAAGTGATTATTTTCCCCACCTTGTACTTGCTAAGCTTTCCCAGCAACAACATTGTGTTGTCAATTCAAGGTCTAACTCTAGCTTAAAGTCGCTGGGAAAAGCACTTAGTTCTGTTAACATTTCCCACACAGTAAAACTGGGTTAAATGATTCTACAATTCCGGCGATCTGTAGCACAAGGGAAAGTTTTCGCGCGGATTAACAAGAAAATGATATGTCGGAGAATGTGAAAGAATACCGGCAGTGCGATATGTGATGTTGATGTTGATCAGTGGGCAAGCGAGCAAGCAAGCAAATTTCAATGGAGAGTTCTGGTGGTGCGAACCTGCAGAGGTGCTCAGCCTCTGGTTGAAATATAGTATTACTATACTACAGTATAGTAATTGTCTTCCTTTACTATAGTATAGTAATAGTAGAGTTATAGTAGAGTTATACTTTAGTAAGATCCACAGTATAGTATTATAATAATTTTTCATTTTGTTCCTCATAAAATGTCAGGGGGGTGGGAGCAATAAAATGCAGATAAACTTTCGGACATATTTAATAAATAAATATGATAAATAGCACAGAGAAAGATAGAAGATAGAGAGCAACAAACCATATGAAGATTGCAAAAAAAAGAACTTTGTTGACAAATTCTCTCCATTACTACTTGCCTGGAAGGTTTTTTATCACAGGGCATGTCACCACGAAGATTTAAAATATACATACAGAATAAGATTTGAGTTGTTTTGATTGTAGTAGTTTCCATATCAAATCATTCAACCTCAAAACCAGCGTCTAAGAAGACAAGCTCAGCCCGAAGAATAAAAACCACTGCAAGATTTTCCCGACGCTCAAAATCTCGATCACAAATTTTCTAGTTAGTGACTTTAATTTTCAAGCGCGGACCATGCAATGATTTCATTACCCCACAACCACATCAAGAGGCAGAAGTGAAGCTAACTCATGAAGGCTGAGGAGAACTGGCTTTGACAGCAGGAAGATTTGACAAACAATGAACATTGTTCAGAGAGGACTAGGAAATTATCCGCGGCGGGGAGCGCTGTAGGCGCTGGCGGGCTCAGGGGCGGAGTAGCGGCCTCCGCTGGATCCGGAGCGGGCGGCTTCTTCGTCCTCACGGGCGGCGAAGGCGATCTGGTCCAGGACGAACTGGGGGATCTCGTGGGGGAATTCGGGGGCGACGGGGAGGGCAGAGGACTCGGGCTGGTATCCTCCCTCGGCGTTGGCGACGTAGGTGAGCTCGAAGCTCTCACCGTCGGGGTGGGTGAAGCTGACGGATCCCTGGGTCTCGACGGCGCCGTCGGGGCCTGAGCCGTAGCCGGACTCGGAGACCCGGATACCGTTTCCAGTCTCGACGTCGGTGCTGTACTCGCCGGCGGCGCTGGGGTACACGCGGTCGTCACGGAGAATGGCGATCTCTTCGCTGGAGCGTGACGAGCTGGGGGCGGAGTAGGCGCTGGGAGGGGGGGCGGCGTAGGTCCTTTGGGGCCTGTCGGGCCTTGCGGAGGCCACGGCCAAGAGGGCGGCGAAGAGGATCTGGAAAGAACGAGATTTTTAACTCTCCTTCAACGGCCTTAAGAGAAAGTTTCTTTGATTAGTTTGGGAAGGTCAAATGAACTCCAGATGCTGTTGTTTGGCGGAAGAAGTAACAATAGTTAGTTTCTTTTATTAATTGCTCGTGTAACGCAAGATTGCATTTTCAACAAAATTACTAGTATGTAACGTATCAGCATGCAACCCGCTATCAATATTTGGTACGCTCTCCAGCTAATACTATGGTTGGCCTTCAACTATCACAAGAAAGATAGCTCCTCATGCGTGTAGATTTGTTTGTTTCACGAGCTTATAGTGGTGTAATTTATGAAAAATGTGATTTTCTAAAGGGTATCCGTTCTGTCAGTTGTAGGAACTTATCGAACTGTCAACAGAAACTTGTTTTTTTTTCCTGAAATATTAGCGCTACTTCAGCACCGGATGTTTTTTTTGAGAATGAGATGCCATTAATGGTTCTAAAATTGGATAGAGCTTTGCAAAGATATTCATCTGTAGTCGAAATAAAGGAACTGAGAATAGGTTAGTGGTTTTTTAGGATGAATACAGCAGGACGTTGCGAAACACATGAATGTTCAATAGCTTTGCCATGCGTCTCGAAGCGTGGTGTCGGATGAGTGGCCGAAACTGCATTCACGGATTCAGTAGAATTGCCCGTAAATCTGTCTTGGTTATTTTTTGAGCTTTGTTTGTAAGGACATTTTAGCTACAGTTGTTGAAGCACGCAAGTTGTAATTTTGGACTGTCATGTGACCCCGAAATAGAATGAATGGCTTCTGGATTAGGCGAAGTTTTAACACTAATCCAAGTATAACAGATTTGCATATTAAATTATTCTAATACAAGTTTGATCGCTCTTGTTCGTGAGATGATATCAGTGATAATTATGAGGTAGTGATAAGAATGATAATTACCAATGATATTTAATCTCGTAGTTTCACAATTCTGGAATCCAAAATATTAAATATTTTTAATACTCTTGTCATTGATTGTCGCAAGCGATTTTAGGTCATTTTGTCATGCATAATTGAGGATGCTGAGGTACAGCCTCAATGTAAAATTTCTTGAAGCGTTTACAAGATCTTATTTGAAAAAAATTAGCACGACGTGATTTATCGTAAAATGCATATTGTAATTGCAGTACCTCACAATTTACTGAAGTTCTTGTTTACACATTTTTTTTATTCTGGTCATGACGAAATGTATATATCATAAAAATAGCTAAACTTAGAGAGATGTTTGTGATGCGCCTATTATTTATGTCTTTCACTCAAAAATCGACGAGTCTAGATGGGATGAGGAGATGCTTGGAAAGAAATTGGAAATAAAAAATTCCGAATCATCGTGAATGCAACTTACTCTAGAAGAGGGTTTACTGAAATTTATTGGTAAAGAGTTGATTTTTTTTGATAGTACAGGACATAGCCAACGAGTCTGCATTTATTCTGCACGCTCAGGCCAATTCGGAAATCTCGAAAAAAATTCAATGATTGGCGATTCTACTTTTCGCACATGAAAGATGAAAATAAATATGATGAGAGATAAAATATTCGAGATTTAAAGAGAATTTTTCTCAAAACTAAAGAGAGAAATAACTGTGATTCTTCTGATCCGTTTGCAAACATTTACGGCTAAATCCCCATATTCCATGAATGTGTTTACGCTATACTCACAGCGAAGGTATTCATGTTGTCTTCGTGATCGATGTCGGCAAACTGATGCCGTGCCACGGTGACGACCGCCTTATATAGTCCCAGAGCGCATGGATGCTACTCGCCTAACAAGGCCAGGGCGTTGTGGTTGCCCTCGAAAATTCTGTTCTGGGATAGCTTTCGTCTTGCCCTCTTCAGAGCGCTTAATGAATAATCTTGCGTGAATAAGGGAAATAGTGATATATTTTCGCTTGTGTTTGCACTTCATCGGTCTCCTAATTATTTTTTTGCAACGCTCCTTTATTTTTGGGAAAGGTTGTTCTGAAATGAGCTATATATATCCGTTGCTTTTGCTTCTGCTATTTAACATTCATTTGACCTCATTTTCGTTCGCTCTAATACATTATCAGTTAATTTTTTTGCAATTAACACCCAAAATGTTATTATGATTAATTAAACTGTGAGCAAATTTTGCGCACCTCTTGTAAAAAATGTCGCAGAGTGTATTTTCGCCAGCTGTTATAGTTGCACGAGAGCTTCAAAAAAATATAGTCAAAGTACTTTCCCTGCACCAAAGCAGTTACATTTTTAAACAAACAAACATCGGCATCTAAGGATGCTTTATTTCCAATTGAAGCATGATACATATCACCTTTTACATTGGTTTTTCAAATGCCTTATAACTAACACCAGGACGCCATGACGCTTTCCCCCGGTCGAAGACCGGTACCCATTTCAGACACCTGGGTAGAGTGGGGTATTGTGCTTAGAATTTTTCTCCTATACCCAACAGAGAAAATCGCCAACAGCGCCGAGACTCGAACCCGGGTCTCCCCGCACGGAGTCAGGTCCGCTACACACACGGCTATGACATTAATTCACTAACATAGACAACAGCTTAATTCACAAAGTAAAATACTTACAGTTTCGATGGACTTGAACTTGGTCGAGAAAGATCCCTCAATCACTAATATGGATAAAGATTATTGATGTCGATTAATTTAAAAGACCGAATTGATGTTGGAATGAATTAATGCAATAATAAAACTTTAATTTCCCACACGTGTATGAATAGATCCTTTTCTAGATCCACATTCTTTGTCGCAGATTTTTTTGGCTGAAATAATGCAGGCAAAGGCGTCTTCGCTGATGTTTTTAAATACTTATTCATCTTTACTACAGTAATTATTAAGCTGGTTAGCTCAATGTTCTCCTAATTTTAGTATTTAGAGTGACGTTGTTATATCTGTACTTTAAAATCTAGTGTTATTTTCAACTGAATAAATAGTTTGAAAAATTTGCAACCGGTCCATTGGGCACTTTAATGGATCGGAAAATTTGCTCTTATTGCTCCTGTTACTGGAAATCATTGAGGACAGAAAATACGTTTTCTTTTAGGAAATTCCGTCAACTACTGCCATAATGCACAGACTCATTTGTCCACACGTGTGAGCTTGCCTTAGGACAATTATTACAGGCGTTGTAAATGAGGCCTTACATGAACTGGTCCTCAAAATTTTCATGTGTTGCGACATGGCATCCAATGAAAATGAGCGAATCTTACGTTCTCGCCTCAAGAACATCCCACATAGCACTATATTGCTTATACTATATCATATTAATATATATTAATATATATTATATTATGTTATATTATATTAAATTTTATTACATTATATTATATTCCATTATAATCAATGATTTTATGTTATGTTTTATTTTATTACATCATATTAAAATATATTATGCTATATGATATCATATTATGTTTCATTATTTTTCATTATGTTATAGTATGTTATATTAAGATATACTTTTTCATGGTGTAATATCTGCTCAGTCAGATATTATATAATGCATTATATTGTTTTACACTACATTTTATAATGGAGCGTAAGAGTAGGCAAGAACTGCTGTTGACAGTTGGTTTAGTTTTTTGACATACAGTCTTTAAACAGTACACAAGATGCTTTGAAATCTTGCCTTTTAGTTATTTTATTCTTACTATTCATCACCTATTGTTTTATTAGTTCTTGGAGATAAATAATAGATGTAGAGGGAAGAATATTTTTGAGTAGATATTTTTTAAAATGGCAGAGCTGTTAATAACGTCATGTACAAGTGAGAACCATTAGGTATGATGTTTCTTAATGGGATAAAAGGACATAAACCATGCCAGGATTCTGGAGCAAGAGGCAGAATTATAACATTAACTCATGCAAAAAGAAAAAGAAATGTGACCACGACTGAGCAGATAAAAAAACAGGCATTAATTTTGCCGGGGGTGGAATTTTTAAAGGCTCCCCACCAGGGAATATAAAAAAGAAGACCCTGACACACTGAAGCTAACGAAAATCAGAGTTGTTCTGCATTTGGACGTTCAATGAACAAACTTTCTAATCCTGATGCATGAGTTTTTGTTACACTTGGCTGAAAGCTAATTTGTTATAACAGAGCTTTGGCGCTACTCCTGAGTTATATCGTGAAATATCTCCACCCAGCGAAAAAAAGCAAAGTTCTAATATGGTCTATTTAGGAATGCGCAAGCTATTCAATTTATGCCTGCAGCAATTTTCGATCGGCTTATTGTTTATATGATGTTGACATTCTTTCCCTTCCAACTTCTTTCCCAACAGTTGACTACTGATAACATGTCACTTCTCACAATAGTTGACTACTGACAGCACAACACTTCTCTCAATAGGTGACTACATGTATAAATACACTTCTCCCAATAGTTGACTACTGATAACAACACACTTCTCTCAATAGTTCACTTTTTGTATAGATACACTTCTCCCAATAGTTGACTACTGACAGCATAACATTTTTCAATAGTTGACTAATTGTAAGATTAAACTTCCCTCAAAAGTTGACAACTGATAACTTCACACTTCTCCCAATAGTTGACAACTGATAACTTCACACTTCTCCCAAAAGTTGACTAATGACAGCATAACACTTCTCAATTGTTTACTAATTGTGAGATTAAACTTCCCTCAATAGTTGACAACTGATAACTTCACACTTCTCCCAATAGTTGACTACTGACAGCATAACACTTCTCAATAGTTCACTAATTGTAAGATTAAACTTCCCTAAATAGTTACCAACTGGTAACTTCACTCTTCTCTCAATATGTGACCAAGTGTAAAAATACACTTCTCCCGATAGTTGACTACTGATATCAGGGAGAGTAATTGCTACCACAAAATGAGACTAGCAATCTATTTTGCTATGCACAGGCTTGACGTGGGGTAGTAGGATTTTTTAACGATGAATAGATCACTTCTGAACTTTCTAATGTAGATGAATAATGGATTCTAAGGAAGTAAGGATTCTTCATTAAGGGCAAATCATATTCTCTGATGCGTGCTGTAAATTTCTTAGAATTGTGGTCATATTTATACTCACTTCCAGCGTTTAACACATAAAACTTTATCATTTAAAGTTGAATAGTTTTTCCTTTTAGGTGTAATTTTTTTGTTTCCTAACAATTTCTTTTCTTAGCTCCACTTGTTTTTGGCTGAATAGCATTGCACTGAGTGAAGAGTCAGGATAAGAGCAGCAAGAAAAAGTAAGTTAGGGCAATAGCATGTGATGTTCATTTCACTACTCGCTTCACTTATATATAAAAATTTGTGGGTAAATGAAATTTGAAATTTTGAAATGCAAAAATTACTATCATTGTGCTTTCAATGACTGGAATTCACTGAAATTGTATTTTTTTTACCATTACGCCTCTCTCGCATGACTTTAAATTTCATTGATATTTTTGAACCCTTTCATGTCAGCTCTTTTCACTTTGACCGTTGCCGCGGAAATTCAACCGAACAATCTCAAATGGGTTTTTTGAAATAATACAAAAAATGTTGTTGACTGAAAAGATATTTCAATGGACCAAAATATTGGAAGGCTATTTTAGTTGTAATTATTTCTGGCTTATTTTCCGTTTTTCTGGGATACACTGTATATACTGTAGAAAAAGACTGAAAAAATGTTCTACTGTTGTGTTACTTATCCCAGTGATTTAAATGATTATGCACACATGTACTTTGTGTATGTCAATACATATCGGCAATTAGTTTGGAATTTTCTTTTTTGTGTGAGAAACTTTTGAATTTTCTTACTCTAATTACTAGATAATATTTGTCATCTTACACAACTCCAGACGAGGTCCAGAATGCTAGAGGAGTAGATACAAAACCACAAAGAAATTTGGTGGTAAAAATTTTGGCGCCAAACTATAGTCTCCATAGTGGCTCGCACAAAAATTACCCGAAAGTAATTCTGCTGTCAAACAAGAATTTTTTTAAACAATGCACGTTTCCTAACAAGCCCAAAAATATACGAAGAAGCATATGGCTCGAATTGGTCACATAAAATAAAACGAAGGTGTTGTCATGGTTTCAAACATATTTAATAAATAAATATGATAAATAGCACAAATAAGATGGAAGATGCAGAGAATGAGCCATTTTCAGGTACTGAATGAGAGAACTTCCTAAAAAATTCTCTCCATCAAGATATTCTTCAACGGCCATTTCATATCACAGTGTACTTGAGATGTATGAGGTTAGTGGCATTCACAAAGTCGAAATGACCTTTTAGAAGGAATTGCTTTCAAACAAAATCTTTTTAACAGGAAATTTTACATCAGAAGAAAAACGTAACACCAAAACCCAGAAGGGATTCAGGTTCACTGTGAGCTTCACTTCACGAGTGCATATTTTAACACTTTCGAGCTAAAGGAATGCACTCTGAAGCAGAAATAACTTCAATAAATATTAGCTATCACAGCATGAAGCTGAAATCAGAGGTAAATTCAGAGGGAAAGAAAATCGGATCTCCACAGGACGATTTGAGAGGCACAGAGCACTTCTCATGAGTGAATGAGGAAATTATCCTTGGCGGGGTGCGCTGTAGGCGCTGGCGGGCTCAGGGGCGGCGTAGCGGCCTCCGCTGGATCCGGAGCGGGCGGCTTCTTCGTCCTCACGGGCGGCCTTGGCGATCTGGTCCAGGACGAACTGGGGGATCTCGTGGGGGAATTCGGGGGCGACGGGAAGGGAGTCAGACTCGGGCTGGTATCCTCCCTCGGCGTTGGCGACGTAGGTGAGCTCGAAGCTCTCACCGTCGGGGTGGGTGAAGCGGACGGATCCCTGGGTCTCGACGGCGCCGTCGGGGCCTGAGCCGTAGCCGGACTCGGAGACCCGGATACCGTTTCCAGTTTCGACGTCGGTGCTGTACTCGCCGGCGGCGCTGGGGTACACGCGGTCGTCACGGAGGATGGCGATCTCTTCGCTGGAGCGGGACGAGCTGGGGGCGGAGTAGGCGCTGGGAGGGGGGGCGGCGTAGGTCCTTTGGGGCCTGTCGGGCCTTGCGGAGGCCACGGCCAAGAGGGCGGCGAAGAGGATCTGGAAAGAACGAGATTTTCAACTCTTTACCGATGATCTCCGTAGATTGCATCTTGAACAAATGGAAAGTCAAACGAGTTCAAAGTGTTGCATGCAAGATTGGGGATTAACTTATTTTAAGAATTTTCCGTTTATAAAAGATTTGGGATTTTACCGCTACTGCTGGAATAACTCGGGTGACAGTTCGATTTTTTTATTCAAAATAAAGTCAAGAAGTTTTATATAGTGAAGCGTATTTGTGAAGGAATCACGATACTTTCAAAAAAATTCACATGATTTCATTATCATATCTTATGACATTCATTACGTTTCAGTAGAATTATTAGGCACCTCAGTAAACTATGCGGTCAGTGAAACTTTTGGAGCAGGTCAACTTGCTTCTAACTGAATTCATGCAGAGCTTGTGAACAGAAGGCAAGCTAGAAATGTTTTACACAATAACTGTTATCATACGGCGTTATCGAACAAAAAATAGTTGCTTTTAGACGTGTTCAGTTAAGGTGGACAGTGTTGACACGCACTTTGCATAACTGACTTATAACCATCAAAAGTAGTGAGGATATCAGTACTTTGCAGATTCCCTAAAAAACATTGGGTCACAAATCAAAACTGAGTCAAAATACGACGAAAATCATTTTCGCTACATCCACTATATTTCAGCGTCTTCTAGCTTTTGAAAACGATCTAAATAACGAATGGAAACTCAAATTCACCAGAAGTATTTTTTCTACTTCCAAAATCTTTACTGACATGTTTCGATAGGAGTGTTCGAGAGTTTTTCATTTTTCTTGGGGAAAGTAGGGCCTGAAAAGTGTTTCTAGCTCCAATGCCGCCCGTTGGAAAACATTGCTATTTTATGCAAAAAAGTGCAGTAACTTAATGATGATTGACTTTCTGTTAGTCAATAGCAGCAACGGGCAAGCTTTCTTTATTGGATATTTAACGATATGACGCTAGTGTAGATAATAAATTTTAGACTATAATTATTCTTCAGAGACTCATGGTAGAACAGACAAATTGTCTCAGTTGAAAGATCTAAAGTGGCGAATTAGAGACAAAGCCAGACACTTTTTTGTGCTAATTCGCATTAATTGTGTTATACTCACAGCGAAGGTATTCATGTTGTCTTCGTGATCGATGTCGGCAAACTGATGCCGTGCCACGGTGACGACCGCCTTATATAGTCCCAGAGCGCATGGATGCTACTCGCCCAACAAGGCCAGGGCGTTGTGGTTGCCCTCGAAAATTCTGTTCTGGGATAGCCTTCGTCTTGCCCTCTTGAGAGCGTTTATTGAATGGTAATTCAGGAATATTAATCACTGAACTCTGCAGGTTTGAAGATGGCCTATTATTTTTTCTCCTCATTAGTATCTTCACTAATTTTCAGGTGGCTTTTATTTCGTTAGGAATGTATGAGTGGGCATAATTAAAACTGCACTTCTTTTTCGAACTTCCACACTCTACCCTGACCTAATTATAAATTCAATTTTGATGCATGAGCTTTAAACTTTGATTTTCAATATTGTGGTGAATTTCGAAGATTTTTTCACAGTGTCAAATATGCAATAATTTTATTTTGAATTCGAAAACTACACGAATTTTAAAATTAGAATATTCTCTCTGCTATAAAACCCATAAAAGCCATAGAAACAATTTGTCAAAATGTATTCATCCAGAAAATGATTGTTCTTAATTATGCAGCAGGAAATGATTGATAAAAAAGAAAGATTAAACGCATTACAGCATTACATTTCATAAATTATGCACTGAAATAATGTGGTCGATGTAACGTATAAGTTTTCATCTATCATGAGATAGGGAATGTTGGAGTGAATGAATTAATTAATAAATAATTAAGTACGCGTGGCAGTCAAATGTGTTTGAAGAGGCCTTAAAATTCTGGGTCGAGAATTCTACTTAGAAATATTATGCTTCTCAGAGCAGACCAACGTATCTGCGAGCCATGATCATATGTGATTCAATAAATAGTTTGATGACAATGCTTTGCCCACTTGTTTTACGCAATAATGCACATTTTGTTGCTTCCTTACTTTCTCGTTTGATCTATCCGTTCGCAATCCCCCGTCGTGAAGCTGATACTTTTTCATTTTATAATAACCGCTAAGTTCAATTTTTGGATTGCCTTCAACTTAGATAGACTGAAATACACTCAAAAGTTATCCTAACATAGACTCACACAGATCAAAAGAGTAGACGTCGGGCGTTTAATGATTTCATTTTAGAACAGTTTTCATGATTGAGTTTTAACCAGAGAGAACATCATCGTTAGTGACAAAGCAGGTACACTATATAGCTTTCATGTAGATTCTTTGGAGAGAAGGCTATAGAAAAAAAGCGAGTTTTTTAACCCTATCAAAACATCTGGGAATAGAAACGACAAAACATTCTCTGCATAATTCGGATACAAAAACATGCGTTGGTATCAAACAAAGAGAAAGATTTTCCCATATGTACTACTACAAACAATTTTTTTTCAAAAAATCATTCACTCTCCACTCTCCTGGCTATGCTACTGCCACGACAGGTGTGCAAACAAAAAAATATTATTTACGTGGTCATTATAAACTCTGTTGCCATTGCATTTCTGGACAAGTATTTTTATTTTAGTCAGTATTTTAAAGTAAACGAGTTAATGTGGATTTAAAGCAGTTGTTTTCTTAATGAGTAGTAGAAATACTTGCATGTTTAAAACAGAGTCGTTTAACGGTCAATTATAATAACTCGAGCAACTTTTTATAGGTAGAAAGTTAACAACCACATATGCCTCATATACGGATTACAGTAGCTCAAAAATCCCCTAATGAGTCATAGTCTCAGGTATTTTGGCTCACCCTTTTACTCAAGCAAGTTCTTCTATAGTTAATGGGAATTGTGGACTAGATCGCGTCAGTATTTGTTCTACGTCCTTGCGTAAATAATCTTTTGCGCCAGCTGAGTAAACAGCAGAAACCAACTAGAACGGTCATGCTAGAACGGTCATGGGTATCTAGATTGAGCTCCATCACCGTAAGTGTTTTTGCAAGAAGCCTTAAAAAGTCAGATTAATCTTTAATTTGTGTACGAAGAAGAATGAAGTTTCTATTTAGCGCCTATATTTTTAGTTTTTTCTGCTGAAATTTCACTTCAGCTTCGTTCTCTGACCCCTGATGTTAGTTACTTAGCTTCGAGAGCAAAGATCTGCGTCGGGAGAGCAGATAAGGGAGCACCAGAGGTAACTTTTCAGAACGACAAAAGACTTGCTTGCACAGTGTTTAGCAATTAAGCTATCAACGTCTTTCCTGAATGGAAACTTGAAAAAAACTAGAACTCGAAAATCAGTGTCATGCACAAAGCGATTCTCAGATTACGAAAAGCATTTAGTCGGGGACAGCTTAAGTTTCTGTACACCAAAGAAGAAATAGTGGTGAGCAAGTTGAACTCCTCACCTTGACACGGATCTGCGAGGCACAATTCGTTTGATTGTTCTCTGCGTCTGGTAGCGCGTTTGCTTTTCCGACGAACAAGTTGAGCAGATAAATACTGTGATTGATGTTCCCTTTCAGTAGAGGGATTGCAGTGCGAGATCGATTAGCACTTTGCTCCCTCACGCAGCTTCCTTCCTTCCCTTCTGTGTTCCCTCTTACGTTGAAGGATTCTTCTTTCCGCTTGAGAGAGTTCATTTGCGCCAAGGACAGCCACTTACGACGCGAGGGATACGCTCGCGACCAGCGTGCGTTTCCTGTGCTATTAGAAGTGATTCGTTATCTGCGTAAGCGACTTACATCGCGCGTAAAGTCAGGAAGGAACATCGCAGCACGACGCGCGTGTACGCTAAACAAATTTAAGATGCGTGCCAAAAATATGTCTCCTCCCTCGTTCAATTTTCGAAAAAGGACTATGGAAGCTTCACTTCCGGGCTCCATATTTTAGCTCTTCATTATATTTTTGGGCAATTTGAGCAAGATTTTAGCACTTTCCACAAAAATGCTTCAAAAGAACGACCGTGTAAATATGAATCTAAAGAAAATATCGTACTCAAAGGTATTTTGACATGTATTAGGTTAGCATGTATATTCGAATGTATATTTATTTTATGAATGAATGTGTGTTTATTTTATGAATGTATGTATATTTTAAAGAAATGACAAATTGTGGAAATTCAAAATTGTGTTTCACTTTAATTTTGGAAATAAAAAAATTTCGATGATAAAATGCTTATACCCCTTAAAAACGGTTTTAATTTTGAAGGCTTTAAAAAGAATTTTAGCCCATCTTAACGCTCAATTTCGGGGTTTGCAAGAAATCAAATTAATTCTCATGGTGATCCAGAAACAAGTTTCTGACGGCGGAAGGATACGTTTCTTTAGATAAAGTTAACCTTGATCTTTCAAGTTCATTGGAAAGATCGCTCCGGCTTGATTCTATCGCTGAGCAATCTTAATTTCTTTGTGCTGCTCAACAGAGAAATGAACATAATCTCGCAGTGAGAAACTCTAAAACTCGATATGGGCTTTGATATCTTCGTGAACAATGTAAGAACACTTTTTTTAAAAGAATTTATTCATTTTTTTAATAAATTGCAAATTCAACAAAATTCTCGAATGATGAAGAAAATGAAAACTTTCTCTCAGTAGTTGTGCTTTTTTTATATGAATGTTTTGTCCCACTGGACCATTTTTAACAGCATTTTTTAGAGGGGACAGTGTGATGTTTAATTTCTCAACGAAAAGAGGAATATCTCATTCATTCTTCAGCTCTAAAGAAATTGTTATTCATAGTCCCGTAGTTTAGTCATAGTCCCATAGTCTCAATTTTTATATTTTATTCGGTTTTTCGTGCAGAAAAAATAGGATGAACAAATGCTAAACCTTTGTATAACCCTTACAATTATTATCATATACGTATATTTACTATTTTTTTAAATTATCCATAAAAAGTAAATGTAGCAATAAAAATGAATTTAAAGTTAGTACCGTGATCATGTATACAGGTGTGTATGTATGTATATATGTATGTATGTATGCATGTGTGTGTATATGTATGTTTGTGTACGTGTATGTATGTATGTGTGTATGTGTGTATATATGTTTGAATTTATGTAGTATGGATGTGCTGTGCTATACAAGTACCTACCATCTGAGCCCAGCGGTGAGAGGGCATTTGATCCCTCTCTTCAAGCAACAAAGTTCAAGTTCCAGCCACTTAAGTTGAAAACTCGCAGGAATACATTAGATAAAGCTTGACAGCAGCACTCAGAGGGCGCAATAAAAAGTGAACATTTTGCTGGAAAATTAGCGAGCAAATTGTTGTATTGCATCTGCTGATACGCGACGTTGAATATACCTTCGCTGCGATGCACTGGCGCTAGCAAGTGTGCTCCCTAATACAGGTATTAAGTCGCGTTTTTCCTGAGGGACTTGAGCATAATGTTGCTCCTGGTGAAGAAAATTGCTCGAAATATTCTTTTTCTTGAGTATCTTTTGTTCAGGTATGTTCTTTTTGTTCAAGTATCCATTTTGCAATCATGGAGACTCAAGTTCATATGAACTATACATAGATAGATGAATGGGAAGCTTACAATAATTGCTGTTCATTTATAAATCAAAATAGTCGGATTAATCTACAACAATTTCTTGACAATGGAGTTGAAAGTGGTGGGGTTGAAATGTACATTGTTGAAGTTACTACATTTGTGTGGAAGTGTTCTACCGAATCAACGGATAATACAGTATTTTGATATTTTCGGCGTAGAAGTTTGTTAAGCACATGTAGGGTGAAGACTTGCGAATATAAGGTTATATCTATATTGCATTGCATTTTTTATATTTTATATTGCCAAGAGCCGAACGTCGTTGAGCATATTTAGTTTGGAGACCAGCGAAAGTAAGCTTATATGTATATTGCATTGCGTTTTAATGTTTTAGATCCCCTAGATATGAACGTCGTTGAGCATATTCAGGTTAAAAGCATGTGAATGGATGGGTGTCTACCAAGCCTTGGCAGGAACAAAGCGAGGTCCCACTTCGAAGCGTGCGCTGCTTGATGCTCAAATGGCATTATTTATCAAGGCAAAACAAAGCTTGCCGAGTCTATAAATAACTCGATTAGCCAGAAAGAAACAAGGTCAGGCGATTTCAATGCAAACAAGCCCTCGTAATACCAGATTATGGATGCCGTAAATAAAAAGAGTGTGGCAGTTTCAAAGAACCCTACAGCTTTTCAGATTTTTTGTTCACATTCCACTCGTTCGTGGCTTTAGCGGCATGAGTTTCTCACACAAATGAAAGTTAAGCTTTAATTTGAGGGGAGTGCAAGCTTAACGTCGATTTTGACGTTGACTTATATCATGTCAAAGGAAAAAGCTCGAAAGTTCATGGCTAATGTGTAATGTTTTACATTTTTACATCAAGGTATTAAATCTAACCGTTAAATATACAGAGACGTTAATATTTCCTGCCAGCTAAGAAGTATAATACATAGACATTCTCCTATTTTCCATCGCACTTCATGACGAGCATTGACGAAAGAAATAGGTGTTCTTTTAAAGTAAAATTTACATCTAGATCCTAATGTGTCGAGAAATCAAAGTCAACAATTGTTTTACAGATACAATGAAAATTTTGCGTTTTAATAAAATGTAAAAGGCGATTGTTTTTTTTTGGAAAACTGCTCAATTCTGTACATGTACAAATTCGAAGAAATTTGTGATCTGAACAAAATTGCAATTCAAGTGTTTGTGTCACTTCGGAATTCATCTGCTTTTCATAAATGATGACGAATTATTAGAGCTAAACAACACAGAACAGATAAATTAATACTAGTATACGTTGCATTAAAAGTTCTTTAGGCGGTATTTAAAATTTGCATTTCACGTTAAAAGCAATTTTGCACCTAAAATATCTTGCTTGTAAATTTCTTGCATCTCTGTAAATTGTTTTTGGGGATAAGCAAAATGTAAAATGGGTATGAAAGGTTAACCAAATTATACAGTTGAGAATCGTCATTGGAGGCCTCTTACATATTGTTTGCTGTTGAAAACATATAAAAATATCACCAAAGTTTTTACTTTCTAAATGTGCTTTGATAACGTGTGCTTTAATCGCTTTGATAACGTGAAGAGTAATTTTATGCAAATTCACTTGGTACTTTGAGTTTTGGTCGCTCATTTCAGCACCTCTAGATGATTTTTTCTTTAAAGATATTGTTTTCTAGATGACCGGAGTACAAAATGCATAGTGTTGTTCAGTTGTATTCTTTCATAGTTTATTTTCCATTTGAACACTGAAATTTACCATCTGTTTCTTTCAAAAAAGGTAATGAAGCCTGAAAGTTAAACTTCCGCTGAGAATGACAAAAAGAGTAAATTTGTATATTCTGACGCTCAGTCAGTGATGAAGCTTCGATTTTACAAGACATGCACGACTCATCTATTCTTCCTAAAGTATGCTCGCTCTTACGAGTGCCTTTCAAATAGACATTGGCTTGATGAGGAACGTGGTATTCACGACTCACAATGTCGAAGGATAAATTGAAACGTGTTTCTTAGTTCCAGGAGAGGTAACAATCATAGGAAGTAAAATGGAGGGTTCTTCCTGCGGACAGTCTGTCATTGTGTCGCAATTGGCAATCATGCAATAATCTCTGCATGCAGCACCATTAATGTTTTTTCCATACACGGGTATTCTTCCGCGCAGCTATCGGGTCGACAGGTGAGCTTTGATGGAGGTGAGCTTTGGTGGAGGTGGCCTTGAAACGAAGGGAAGAAGGTGGAAAAGCAGAGGTGAACTTCGCTGTGTGGATAATTGCAGAGAGAAAAGTGAAACAGCTAGCAAAGAAATTGTTGGAACTGAACAAACCTAGGTAGATCCCTTAAGAAATGAGAAGATGAGGAATAGAAAAAAAGGTAGCAGGGCATTAACTTGTAAATAGTTGTATTTCCGTAAGGAATTTAATTTAAGTATAGTTGTAAGGTATGATTGTATTTAAGACATAATTTTATTTGCACAATGAGAATACTTTCAAGACATCTCACACTGCTGAGCCGATGGGGTTAATTAAATAAACTGAAGCAAAAATGATGACTAAGATAATAAATATTTGACTTTTGCTTCAAGCGAAATAGTCCAAGAAAATTTATCATTTTACCAAACATCAAAAATATTGCCAAGAACTGATCAGTTTTGCTAGTGGCATTTGGTAATGAATTATTTTCAAGTGCAGATACAACATTTTAGTTATTTGACCTATGAATAAGAAAGCAAATGCAAAACAGAATTCGATGAATGCTGTAGTAAATTTTGTAGACGACTGAAATTTCAATATTAAATAGCAATATGAAAAATTTAAGAACGGTAAAAATGTTTCAACAACTAATAGCACTTCATATTGCTCAAGACTTTTGCTGAAGTAATAAAATAAAAAAGACTTTTAGACCTTGTTGGCATTCGAATATTTCTTTCAAAATCTTTAACAATGGGAAAAATTCAAGGCAGGTAATATGTTTCAAAAACTAATGTCGCTTCATATTGCTCAAGACTTTTGCTGATATAATAAATTTAAAAGACTATTAGACCCTATTGGCATTGAAAAACTTCTGTAAAAATTTCAATCAAGTTAGATCTTAGGGTCACACGACCTGTAGCGTGCCAGTCTAGAGATGCATGAAGCACCATTATATTATTAATAAGTGTCATAAATTGTCCAATTATTTCTTTCATTTCCTAATATATCCATTATATTATAAATAAGTGTCATAAATTGTCCAATTATTTCTTTCATTTCCTAATATATCCATTTAGAGTCATGTAAAAATGTTAATATCATTAATAAACATTGTGAATTTCTAAAGGTTTGTTATCATTTC
>JACJUY010005026.1:22063-51508 GCA_014220935.1 Platorchestia sp. MABIK
GGCCGAGCATCGAGGTAGGAGTTACCGCACAGGGAATATTTTAGCTAGTCCTTCACATTCAGCTATTAGGGATCATTCAGAGAATTGTAATAGCCCGTTTGACATCAGTAATTTTAAAATTCTCACTAGATCTGAATTTGCCTCCGATTTAAGGATTTTAGAGTCTCTCTTCATTTTAAGAAATAAGCCGATTTTAAACAACCAACTTAGTTCTTTTCCGTTGTCAATAGTTAACAGGTAGTTTTTTTTTTAGGTTTGGTTTTTGTTTTGCTTGTTTGTTCAATTTATCAACTTTCAAATTCATTTCATGCTTTTTTCAGGTAATTTTTTTTGCTGAAGATTAGCGAATGCTCGAAACGTTCAATTTTATTGTTTTACTTGCAATTTTTAATTCGAGTAAATGTTTTATACGGTATTTTTAGTTCTCTCCTTTTTACTTAAAATCATCGTAAAATGTAAATCAATACGTTAATTTTTCAAAATGTTTTAATGTAAAGTCCCTCGAAATGCTATTATAGGTACAATTATTTCCTGGTTATTTTTTCAACAATTGAGTGCAAACTTTAAGTAACGAATTTTTAACAAGCTCTTCATTTAAAAAAAGCCTATGGCAAACGAGAAGAAGATGTTTTTTTATGTTCTTTCTTTACTTAAGCATCAGCTTCTCAGAATAATTTTGGTGAAAGCGTACAGACAGGGTGGAGCGTTTCATTCTGTTTCGAAATCGAATTGATGAAACTTAAATAAATTCCACAAATTGATAAAACTAAATAAAAATAAGGAGCTGCGAGAGGTTTCAATGTGTCTTAAAGCTAATAAAATAAGCCTTAGTATCGATAAAATAAAATACATTATATTCCCAAACACGATAAATATATCTTATATTGAAATTGGTAAAGGTGAAATGAAAGAAACCAACTCTTGTAAGTTGCTGGCCATTATAATAGATAAACATCTGACGTTCAAAGAGCACATTGCTCATACTAGTGCTAAGTTTTCAAAATCCGTTGGAATCCTCAGTAAAATGAAAAACGCATTGCCTGAAGAAGCTTTGCAAATACTTCACCAAACGCTAAATTCACCATATATACTTACAATACGGAATAGAAGCGTGGCACGGAACTGTTGAAAGTAAAACCAATATACTCTTTACGCTGCAAAAAAACCATTAGAGCGATGTGAAAATTGGAATGTAATGCGCACACAAGTGATTCATTCAAAAGTAAAAAAATACTTACATTTCTGTATTTCTACAACTACAAGCTTTCTATTTGTAATTTCATGTATAAAACATTAATCAATGATAACGACAGATACCTCACACAATTATTAACTACACAAACTGGCAATCACGACCATTTAACCCGAAATAGAAGTACCTAGCTTCATACTTCTTATTATTCAAAAGCTCGGTCGCTACATAGTCTCCTCTTCATTGGAACTATGATTTGGAATTCCATCCCGGCTGAGATCCGTGAGAGAAGTTCTTACAAAGCTTTCAAAACGAATCTTGAATCCCTTTTTCTATCGGAATATCAATCGCTAAAGTAACCAAGTCAAATCTTTTCTCCTAAATGACTCATCCTGATAGGGTAATTTGCCAGACAATGGTCTTAAGTCTGTTCTCAAGTCGTTTTCAGCATATACTGTTAACATCTAACCCACATAAACTACTATTGTAAAATTGAGCATCGATTTTCGACTGAGATAAGTCATTGATCAGTCAAGTATGCAACTAGGTGAATTAGGTTAAACATAATTGTACACCTTAGAATAGCTTTGATGATAGGATGCCCTAAAAGTCACTGTACTTATTCGGGCCCACAGGTAGCAATACTCAAATGTGACCATTTTACTAGACCCACGAAACAATCTACTGATATATCGCTGGTGGTAAATAAATTGTTTCAATTGTTTAAAAATGTTCATATATTGATAATAATTACAGTTATTTTCTGTTTGTGATGGAAAGATAATTGTTAAAAGAACCTCTTGCTGAGCGGTCTCATAACTCGCTTATGAAAAAGATTGCTAACAGAAGAAGACACGTCAAATGACAGTGGAGACATTATCTTCCTTATGGAAACATACACACGCACGCCACAGAATCAGCACCTAGAAATAATGACGAGCCGAAAATGTGATCAAACTAAATGTTTCAATTGGCTGTACAACAGGGCTTGAGATTATCGTATTTAAATGTTCTAAAAACATTTGTACGCGATTTGTTTGTCCGCGAGGCTCAAGTTCGTTGTGCATGAGGCTCAGTCTATGAAGCTCAGTCTTTGAGTGCAAACTTTAAACAACTAACTCTTAACAAGCTCTTCATTTAAAAAAAGCCTGTGGCAAACGAGAAGAAGAAGATGTTTTTTCATGTTCTTTCTTTACTTACCTCTTCACTTATGCATCAGGTTCTCAGAATAATTTTGGTGAAAGCGTACAGACAGGGTGGAGCGTTTCATTGAAAAGAGATTGTAGTTTCCTACAATTAGTTATTGTGCGGGGAGTTGCGAAGATTCTGTCGAAACGGCCTAGAAGTTAATTGCTGCCAAATGCTGAACTGGTCGAGTTTTCTAAAGTAGTAAACGCTTGATTATTGTTTCTTGCCATGGGTGAATTGTTCGATGTAGTAGTGTCGTGACTTAGTCATTCACCAAAAATACTTGACTGAAATCTATTCGTACGAATATCACGTATCGACTTGCCACCATGTGCTGACCAATATCCTTCTGTCTAGGCTTCAGCCCGGTTCTCTTTGCGTAGCCTACACTACAACTTAAGTGCGAGGTTCCCGTACGAATACCGTACTCCAAGGTAGTATCTGGAGGAAGTCTATTACATGGCTATGAAGCAGTCGAATTGGGCAGCCCACCACTTCCGGAGCAATGCCTGTGTAAAAAACACTCTCTGTTAAGCAGTTTTACTCTACACCTCTCAACAGACTTTACAGTTATCACAGTAACAGCACAGCCTAGAAACCTCTCTACCCTCATTCTTCAGCCCCATTCAAAAATCACAACCTCGAGCTTAAAGCAAAGTGAGCGGCACTCAACCTCGTTTGTAGCTACAGTTTGGCCGGCCCTGCTCTATTTGAGGGAGTAGACGAACTAATTCAAATCAGCGCTCTTTCATTGGGTAAACGCTTCTATAGAAACACACTTATGCAAGCTCTTCTACGTATGCAAGCGTTTCTTCGCCAAGAGCTTCCGCACCTTCACGGGGCATGGGAAGGCTTCTATATAAATAAAACCGGACTTAGGCAGTTACGGGTTCTAAATTCTCCATTATCCCGAGCAAACATGGAGCTGCCTCGGGCTGGAGCGGACGGTGAGAGAGGTAATCACCACTTATGGGTCAGTGTACTCTGTACACCCGCGCAAGTACTGAGATGTATCAAAAATACTAATGACTGCTCGGAAGTCTACCTTCCGGCCTGAGCCGGTCTGGAAAGGGGAGGAGTGACCCTTTCTGATAAGAGACACCTCAAACAATGTGCTTACTTCAGCAATTTCTACAATGGCTACTCAAACTTGTTTAACGACCTGGATTTCCGATATAGACATAGATTCACGTTCTACCTCTTCAGAGTCATCCAATGCGACCAATGTTACCGTCCGAGCCTGCGAGCGGTGGTGCAGCGCGTGGGCATGACCGAGACAAGGAACATGAACCATGCTCTGCCTTCAGATCTTACGGAAACCGCCTCCGGTTGCCGGCCGATTAGCTTACCTCGAAAGAAAATCGACGCTGGCCACGTCTTCAATCTGTTGTTGATGACGTAAATAAGCAACATTCGACACTGGAAAAATGATACAAAAAATGCTTCACTGTGAGAGCTAATGATGACTTCGCATTAGCCGAGGTTGATGTTGCTAAAGCCTATAATAAAATATACCAATCTGCGTGTGAGCCTGCACAAATTACTAAAATATAGAATGACAGCCTGCTGGTCAAAGTCAAAAACCTCGACCAAGCGGCATTAATTAAAGTCCCTTGCGTAAATGGGGGGAGACAGAGACCCTCAATGAACGCCTTAAACAGATGAAAGGCATAATATGGTATCCATATCGTATACAGATTCTCGAATTTTGGAGCTGAAGCGATTTGGTGCAAAAGAAATCTATTGTAGGGGGGCAACCGAAGATTTCAATTTTTTTCATCCGATTCGTTTGAAATTTGGCTAGTATATGTATTTGTTGAAAGTAAACTTTTTTTACTCGTGTAACTTTTTCGATTTAAGCCTAATTTCTCTGGAAAATTCTAAAAATTTGTTTTTTTGTTCATTTTAATGGATATTTTAAAAGCTGATAAGTCTTTGAGTTTCTATGCTAGAACAAAACCAAGCACAGTTTTAGAATCCTTGGAGCATTTCTAACAAAAGTATGGTCGAGAATGTTACATTTGTTACTTTTCCTTTTTTTATATGCGATATTTTATCACCATCATTTATACACAAATTTATGAGTTTTGTGATTCATTAATTTTTTTTGTACAATTTGGAAGTTTTGTACCATACTTTTGTTAGAAATGTTTCAAGGATTCTAAAACTGTCTTTGGTTTTGTTCTAGCATAAAAACTCAATGACTTATCAGCTTTTGAATGTTGAAAGTTAGAGGTTTTGAGTAAAAGCCAATAGCAAAAATTTTTGTTCAAGTGTAATATAATGGACAATTTATGTAACAGAATGCTGTTTTCATTTTTATTTCGATAATCTCCATGCATAACTTCATATTCACACTGTGAATTGTGCTTGAAAAAATTTTTATTTTTATTTTTAAAATTGAAGGAATTTTGTATTTGTAGTCTGATTCTTATGAAATTTGACTATTATATGTAACTTTTGAAAAGAAACACAATTTTTTTTATTCATTTTTTCGAGTTAGGCCTTGGTTTTTTGAAAAATCGGACATATTGGTTTTTTAGTTCATTTTTATTGATATTTCAAATGGATAGAACTCATTGAGTTTTTATGTTAGAACAAAACCTAAAACAGTTTTAGAATCCTTGAAGTATTGTAAAAAAAGTTACAGTTTTAAATTTTCCATTTCCCGTTTTGTTTTCGTTTTATATGGGGTCAAATTGCGGTAGAAAATTCAGGATTTTTGGTCCCCTTACTAACCTCTGGGGGGGGGTATAATGTCCGTAGCGCCATAATATTTTAGGACCGAATAGTCCACCACTTCAGGGTCCTTTTACAACAACAAAACAAAAAAAAGCTCACCGGACCGTCAGGGGCCTGGCAGGGGTCTGGTTGCCCCCCTTAAGAAAATGAAAATCAGTGCGATGGTCCCAACTCCTGAGTATGATACATTGTTACATTTGACCGCTATCAACTACTTGCTGCTGTTGTAATGCATCTCCATACGCGAGATTGCTGAGATTGCTCAGAGCTAAACTGTAAGACCACAACCCTCAACTGGTTATATGATGGCCGATCGATTCGAGCAGCGGTTCTCCTCAGATGAGGAAGCGCGTCTTTTGGAGCGAAGACTGCAACCTGTGGCCGTTTTTGGGATCTCGGGCCTAGAAGAGAAACGCGGTGCACTCGTTGTCTCTCCAACAGCGTGTACAGAACCCATTTGCTCAGTTTGAACGCCTTACCTAGGCAATGCAGGTGAAGTCTAACTGTTACATCGGAAACGTTGAACTGTCTTGCAAGTTCACCACTCGTTAGGCTACTGTCGTGTTTAATGACCGCATTCAGGACTCCGCCATTCAAGATCTGTAGTCATCCACTGCGAGGTTCATCAGGGAGGAACAAATCTCCCGACTTGAGTTTTTGAAAATATCGCCTTGCAGTACGTTCATTCACAGCACTATCCTCAAACGCTTGACACACGCGGCGACTTGACGCAGCTGCTGATAGTCCGCTTTGAGCCTTAAAGCAAACAGCCACGACCAAGATCTGCAGACACTTCTATTCTTCTCTACCGCTGTCCAGCTTATAACTGATAGCCAAGCACCGTCACGGTACGCGTATTTTTACAACGTCTGATGCTCCTACTTTCGGCTGTCCAAAAGCTGAAAGCAATTGCTTCACGCATTGCGTATCTATTTCAACTTTATTCAACGGACAGAACGGGCTAATCAAAAAACGGACAGAACTTTTTTGGTTACCTTGTAGTCAAAAGTAGAGATTGATAAGTAATGGATCAGGACTTGGAAGAGTATTAATTACTCTTACAGTTCAATTACATAGAATTTATTCCAGAAAACTTTGATGTTCACGTGTATTTCATGATGCACATTGCGTTTTTCTCCAACAGAGTTCACACGAGATGAGGTCATCACAATGCTGATCGTGGTGTGCGGAGGTGAGCTGTTTCTTAAATATATATCCTGTGATAAGTTAGTTACTGAATTTACTGTAGTATATTGGTAGCGTGTTGTCCGAAAATTCATCAGCGAGGAAACAGTTCTGTTGTTGGTATCACATACTGATATCAGTGTTTTTTAATTATTTCTGTCTTCATTACTCTATTTACATGCTCCTCTTTAAAAATATCGTCACGTGCTACTAATATGGCATAGACCTCTACTTGCACAACAAATGGAACTAATTCTGCACGACACTAAGTTTACAAGTGTACTAATGTACATCTACACTTTTTTCACTTCAAATTAATCTAAGTCAAGCTCAATTTAATCAAAGTCAAGTTCAATTTTATCCAAGTCAAGTTCAATTTAATCCAAGTCAAGTTCAAATTAATCCATGCAAGTCAAATTCAAATTAATCCAACCCTAAGTTGAGTTAAAAATTGACATAATCATTTGTTAATATGAGCATTTTTGTGTTAAATATGTACTTATTGGATGTGATGAGCAAGACAGTCGTTTTTCCTTTAAGCAAGGAATACATAAAATATCTGCAATATAAAAACAAGCTGTCGTAAAATGTGGTAAGTATCCAGTATCAGGAGGCAGAGAGAGATTCAGATCTTTGAGCGGTGTAAAAGATAGAAGTCAATTATAAAAACTTCGCATTATACTCCTCATTAAAGTTGTTTTAAAATTCTACATTGATGACAGTGTGCATACATTCAAATATTTATGTTCAAAAGGCAATTTTGTGTTACATGTACACATAGTTTCGAGGATTTATTTACACTAATAGATATTTATTTTTGTGAAATTCTACTTTATCACACATACAATAAATGAAATCATATACTTTCAAATACAAAACATTACTACCGAACAATATGTATATTTAATCTTTAAAAAAATATACAATTGCAATTCACTGAGTACTAATGTACGATTCCGTTTGATTACAATTTATATGAGTACATTACTACACAGATACATTCCTGCATTAGCACGAAAAATGTTGCCACTGCTCTCCAATCTTCATCTTTCAATGCAGCATCTATCACTCTGCCTTTTTCTTCTCGTATTTTCTTGTATTTTCCTCTCTTTACTCTTCTTCTTACTCCATGGCGTATATTTTCTTGTTCATCTTCACTTGTTTCATAGTCCGTTGATTGGTTGTAGAGATCCATCTTGAGGGAAGCGCTGATCCAAATTCAATGAGAAACACTTTTCTTCTATACTCCTATATTAGAGAAATCGGTGCATAAGATACTGAAAAAGGATTTTTAAAATTATTTTAAAAACCGATAGTACGGAAGACAACAGTACATACATAAAATCCAAATGTATTCCTACATATTTGTAAAAATTGGACTGTGATTAATTTGAATTTGACTTGGATTAAATTGAACTTAACTTGGATTAATTTGAATTTGACTTGGATTAAATTGAACTTGACTTGGGTTAATTTGAAGTGAAAAAGGTGTAGTTCTATTTTCATCCTGGATGCAAAGCGATTAGGATACAAAATTCGAGACAATGCGGCAGTTCGTATCGCTTTGAATTTTCTTTCGATGATCATTTTCCCTTGAAATGTGGTTTATATCAGATTCTTTCTATCGTCGGTAGATCCATAGTACAGTAACTCATGTAATATTGTGACATGAAACACCAGTGCATTCCACTACTTCCTTCACTAGGTGTCCATTAACCCGAACCAATGCAATACCCCTTTTTGCTATTCCGAGAGCCCTCGCTTTCGTCGCATCGTTGTGGCGCAATAAAGAAACAAGTCTATACTCTGCCAGCTCTGAATGAAGACTGTGGCCTGTTCAGTACTTGCAATCTTCAACGGCAATTTTGAACACCAATTAATTTAACTTTGAACAAAATAAATAACTGAGGCACGAGAAACAATCCGAGTTTAATTTTTCGTCCGGAGAGCTTGAAACTGAAACTCTAAGAAAATGCGCACTGTTTTTCAACGCGAAAGTGAGGGAGAGAGATGGAACAAAGGGATACGTATGAGTAGCCCGGAATAACAGGAATAAAATCTATGGTTTCATCGTTTTCAGAAACAGACGGCGACCCTTTGAAGTCGTCTGCTCGTCAAATCAAGCAAGCAACTACTTTGATCAAGTCAGCGGTATATCTGGCATATCGAAGCCTCAGGTACTGCAAAAGAAATGATAATTACCATTTTGGAAACATTAAGCTTATACTTCATATGTTATTTGGGATTTACTTGCTTGCAAACCGTTGAGAAAAAATCATTATTAAATTGATCATTCAGACTTGGTTCTCGAAACTGAGCTTTTCATTGGTCCACAGTTTTATTGCCTTCATTCTCTTTCTTATTAATGACGTTCTTGGGGTTTTTAGATTTATTTTTCTTTAAATTCACATAATTTTTGCGCCAGAGACAGGTATAAAGTGCTGTATATTTGCAATATTAATATGGTCTTCTCTGAACTGACACTTTTCTTGCAGGATCATTCTTGCTAGCGACAACATAGACAATTTCAACGCAATCGCTGAGTCGCTGTCAGCATTCCCAACACATTTGAAAAATAAATTTTTACTCGAGGTAAGTCATTTTGAATTGTTCAATTACTTAGCCTAGATCGACTAACAGTAGATCGACACTTCACTAGTACAGCAGCTGATTCATCAGTATCAGGGCGTGCAGGATCGGTATAGGTTAGGTGGCAGGTGAAAGAAAACTGCTGTGTAGAGGATGTCCTACTGTTTTATTCAATACGATGAATATAATTGATTCGGACTAAGTTACAAATTTGGATTAACAGCGAGGAGAAAAAAAACGATGATTTAAGACTAGGAGAATGACAGTAATGAAGCATACAAATAGGCGGTATTGGAATAGAGTTAATAGCAAGACACCGAAAGACGAGCCAGTACAAAGACTAAACTACATAGAACGGTTCTGAATCGCAATATGGGTTAATGCGCAGTCTCATCATCGATCTGGCCTGCTGGGCACACAAACGAAACCCACTCTTAAATAAAACCAAGTTTGACTAACGGAAAAGATAAATAACGCGACAAGAACATCAACTAGACCACAGTACACTATATCACGAAGTATTATAAACACAGTTTAATCGCAGTTGTACATTTTACAATTAACCATTTCATTCGATATCCACCTGTAGTGAGGGCGGCAAGCCTATGCGGCGCAACACTACGAGCTCTGAGGCAGTGACTAAGAACTGAAAGCACAAATGATCAGCACAGAAAATAAACATAAGACGCCTAATCAAAGCCTGTAACTAGATCACATATTATAAACAGTCAACGCAAAAGATCTAAGGAGATCATTCAGATAGGCTTAATCTTGAAAATTAATAATGACTCAAAAATTCGTAGATCCGAAGAAAGCCGAGCTTTAACTATTATTTTAAAGCTATTTTCGTTAACGGCAACATTACACTAATCAGTGTGGTCTCTTATTTTCAAATGATGAGGATTAGTAAACAAATTACTTAAATGATAACAGTACCGCAACGTTCAGCTAGCCTGGTGCCTGAAGTACATAGCGTCAGTCCCACGTTTTCTGATGGACATCATGCACTATGTACTAAATTTACATGCCAAGCAAGCCTGCAAAGCAGTAGAAAATTTTTTCTCGAAAGGAATTAGTGATGCGATGCAGAGCATGTTCACAATAATTTAGTCAACTTCTTGTTGAAATTTATTATAACTTTAATACAAATTGAAAATAAGTTTTTAAACCTCTTCCGAAAGTTCTACAGAGTCATCTGAATCCCGTGCAATATTGAATTTGTTTGTTTTTATTACATTTAGAGCTCTGATGTTTGACACGGAAACATTTTGCCATCAGAAGCTGCACCTCTCGGGTGATCTTCGAGAGGTATGAGATGTTGCACCAGTTTGCTGGAATCATAGACTGTCAAGATCTTAGTAGATGATGAGTTTGTCGATTCTTGGACTGAGAAAACTCTCAAGTGTTTCACAGTAACGACCCGAGGTTTATCAAAGAAACGTTTCTTCATCGAAAACTATAATAATTCTACACGCTGAAATATCCCACGACACACCAGAAACAAGGGTTCCTATCAGGGCAATATCGAGAGTATTGTATATTAAAAAATCCGATAAATTCAGGGCGTTTCTTCACCGTAGATCAGAAATGATGTCCAGGAATGATCTGTATACGAGTCGTATGGTTCTGTCCCCATGATGTATAAGTTTCATAACTCCTTACTCAATTCCTGTGAACAGAAATACATCATTTCTACGTGGCATAATTTTTTTCTCGTTTTATTAGCTCTATTTAAATACCTATTGAAGTGTTTGCTTTCTATTTGTTTGACTCCAAATTTACGTCCTGGAATGAAGCTTAACGGTTGGCCATTAATTTATATGTTTATCTGTTTTGTTTCGGTCCTTTTTAACTCAATACGTCCTGACGTGATATTTTTGACTAAATCGGTCTGCCGTGGTTCCACTTCAGGCAACCAATAGCACTTTAAATATTTGACTGTAGTATAAGATATTGGAATAAAAATCAAAGTGTCAAGTAATCAGTGGCATTCTTAAAGCTACTTGTTAGAAAAAGCAATTTAACTTAAAAATTTCGTTGATCTTCATTGAATTTATGCTGGAAATTTATAACACTTATTGTTACAAATTATTGCTGCTACCTTTTTAAACTAATCCTTTTTTGCATAAATTCATTCATATAATGATCAGCCAAAGTTATCCTGCAGTTCTTGATATTGGATGGGATATCGTTTTTCTTACATCAACACTGGAAGGGCTAAATGACGATATGCACATGTTGCCTTTTGTGAGTGTGTTGAGCGCCGGTGAAACTAAAAGCTTGGAATCGTTTTCGTTAGAACTAATGAAATGTTGACGGATGTGTTCCAGTTTAAGCCCACGACGTATTCTTCTGAAACGATGCAATTCAAAAATATGTTTCGACCATGCTCGTCACAAAGAATCTTCATAGACCTCTTGCTGACCGGAGAAGATGCCGTCATTTACCTGGACACAGACGTGATATTTATGAGGCCGCCGGACGCGCTGTGGGACGTGTTTAGGCGCTTCAACTCATCCCAGCTGATGGCGGCCGCCATGCCAGTATTTATAAATCGGTGGCATGGAGCCGATATCAATGTATGTCTCATACATAATGGTATCTGATCAGTGCGTGTATATTTTAATATCTTGAGCATAAGTGACTTAAAGTATGAAATCATAAAAAATTAACAATTCATGTTTTATAAATGTAGTAACTGACGCTTCAATGTGGAAATTTCCTTATTTCACCATATGTGCAGAAGAGCTCAACTCTGAGGAATGTGCCTGCACTATTCTTGAACATGAATTTTGTAAAATAAAAATTATTAAAACCTTTTACAGATCTACAAGTACAAGACCCGAGGCGTCAATGCAGGAGTATTGCTGTTTAATATAACTAGACTGAAGAATTTACCTGGAGGCCTGTCGGGGAGTATCATGGCGCGTCTCGAAGAATCTAAACAACCTAAAAATGATCAAGATATGATAAACTACTTCGCTATGCAGGTACCACTTCAGATAAAAGTAATCGTATTGCCCAGAGTAATGGCTCGGGAATTCATGCATATTTCCCCACAGTGATTACAAATAGTCTCTACAGATCATTTCTAAGCTAGCAGAATATCACGCACATGATTTAATTTTAATTCGGTGATCATCCGAAGAAAACAATTAACGCAAGACAAATTGATCAGATTTAGCCTACTCTGAGATGAAATTGATATATTAGTTGAACATAAGAACGCATTCAGCAACTGGAGGGTGTACTATATTTTTACACACGATTGAGCACGGCCCAACAATTGTAATTTACTTCATCAATGTCTGTTCAAGGTTGGTGATCGAAATGCAGCGTCCGTTTAAAATATAACCCCCAAATGACAAACCTTTTTCTCATTTTCGACGATTTTGAGTACAATATTTAGCTCACAGAATTCTAAGTTTAGATCAAATTTTGACAAGCAATATCATGAGAATTTGGTCATGATTTTATTTTTGAATATTAGGATGCGGCCCCAAAAGTTACTCTTATATCCTGAAAATCATCAGTTTGTCTGGAGGATTACGATTTCGTCACGGAGACCTTGGTTTCATATCTTCTCTCAGCAAGACGCAGAAGATTCACCTCAAGTGCCGAGCCGTTCGCGCCCAAAAGTTAGAGACAATAATTATTCTTAATGCTCTCAGACTCCATCTGCTCGCATGTTTTGGGACAACGGTAACATCAGTGCATTAGTCGGAAAATTCCATAGTCCCCTATGTTGATGCGCGCATTCAAACTGTCTCTTAAAATGCAGCTCATGCATTAAATGTTTTGAATATATTTTAAGTACTTTTCCCAATGCATTAGAACTAACTCTTTTTAGCGACAGTTCTAGCTACCTAAAAACTAACAGTTTTTAGCTAGCGATCCATTCGACCTAAATAAATCTTAATCTTGCCTCAAAATCGGGCACGTATTCCCGATGTGACTTGGTCGCGCAGACGAGAACTTAAGGACGTATCGCCGGCGAGTCACATTCGAATCGCCGGCAAAATAACCACTTAACAACGCAGTGTTGTGCCTATTTGTCCTCGGCCATCAGTGATGTTCGTCAGGAAAACGTCCCTGCCCGTCCTCTCACGGCCATGCACGTTCCCCTTCACCGGCAAAATTCTATCGATTTGCTATTGGCATTCATTGAATTTAGATTTTAATAAACTCTAGGCCTTACACAATCATGATTATCGTCCTCGAACAGTCCTGAAATACTGTCTATGCACATTTATATATATATTTGAAAGTTACTTTTCAGTAGCAATGCGAGCGTTTTCGTTTCAAATTAAGAAATATATTGGATGAATCGTACCTAATTATATCAATTGTCGGAAAGCGTACTATGAGAACGAAGGCACACGAAAAGTGGAAAAACATCAATTTACTTTGTTCGAATGAGCCGGGGACACGTAAGGTGCTCACTGCGCGGCCACAAAGTCATTGAAGTCCTTGCGAGTGTAGTCCGACCTTGAGCAGGCAACCCCATACTCACGTTAGCTCCTGCCAACCTTGCAACACAACCACATTAAAAAGTGCAGTGCTTGCGAGGTAGCAGACAGCTTCAGGTTCAACTGAAACTCTCTTTTAGAGGCATTCACCCAATAAAAGGAGATTAATTAAGCATTGAATTACAATAAAATCATTGCAATGAATTTCCCACCTGAAGTTTTCAAGGACTTCTTTTCTCAATGGTCAATTTTGAAATTATTGCAAAGAACCACACATTCATTTCCGCCTAGTCCTAGTGACTTCTGAGAAGTCGTTCATGTTTTGAAGTTCATGTACCATTTGTTTTGTTCACACTCCACAATATCTCTCACGCCATACCGATCAAGATACTAAAATATACTCGGAGTAATACTTGATGGTGCTTTCAAAAATGCCTCTCAGTATTTTTACAGTTAGAGCTATACTTTTATTCGTAAAACGATTTTATAAGGAACGTTTTTCAGAAAGACAGAGAGAGAGCAGCAATCTAAGACAATGGTTGACTTTCGATTGTAAGTACATCTTAACTGCTAGCACCATTCCAACCTAATAAAACATGTCCTACCATTATACGACCAACGTTCACCAATGATATAATGGCCGTAATAACATACGGCTGTCCTTGAATAAAACACCCATAACAGACTGAACGTTTAACTCACTTAAATAGCGGAAGACCAGCTTCAAATATTACGTCCGAGGTCAAACGTGTGACAGTTAAATGCGTCAGGAGTGTGATAGCACATTCAATCCATCCGGGATCAACCGTTTCCTTTTAAATTCGGCAGGCGATGCGTCCTTTATTTTCAGCGGAATCTGCCACTTTGGTCTTTCTCCTTCATCTCGTGTTTTGTTTAAAATCTTGTTAAGATGATTATTTCATCATCGTATGATTTGTTGTGGCTCCTTCAACGTCCCAGAGGACTATATGGTTCCGTACCAAAAAATACAGGTATTTAATGTTTTTGTAATTTTTTCTTAATGAATCTTTGAAGTTGAGGGGACCATCTCGCCTAAACAAAATCCGTTATTTTGTGATGCAACGATCCTTTTATGTTTCGAGTGTTTTTTACATTTTAATTAAAAAATCGATTTTTTCGGAAAAAGTGAAACAAATGGGTAGAACAGAAAATAAGTCCTACAATTTTGAAATTACAGAACCGGCAACATTTTTTAAATAGAAAATTAAACTCTCTAAAAATCAATGTATGGGTTTTTTGATATTAAAATTAATGTATGTTTTTTTGATATTATCATTTGTTGAATTTTTGGAATTTTCCCCCCAAATTTTAACTTTTTTCTCACTTATTTCTCATATTATTTTCAAACCATCCCACTTTTCCACTTTTTAAAAAACCCATACATAAATTTTTAGCTCTTTGTGAGCCCTATCCACTGATGTATTTGTTATTTCTGTAATTTAAAAATTGTAGGAGGAGTAGCATTTCAAACGACGATTAGTAGAGGTTTTCAAGACAGCAGTAATATTCTGATTACTCAGAGTAGCTGCTGCAATCAAGACACTCCGTTACATCATCATAATTCGCTCACTGAGTGTTGAAATTTTTCGTTTGAGTATGAAAGCATTTCGAGCAAGGCCATAGGTAAGCTGTCCTGCTAATTCCCGCTCGCGAACGCTCAAAATTGAGTCGAAGTAAGGGGAAGATGGGGTCACCCTGCCATAGGGGCGTACTTAGGTCACGCAAGTGCGCGCCTTCTCCCCTGTCTAGGAGATAAACCGATGTACGTACATGCGAGACAAATACACCGATCATTTTAGAAGATAATTTCGTATAACATGAGTTAAAAAACAGAAAATTAGAGTTTTTCGAATTTTGTGGTGATACAAGAACTTAACTTAGACTTAACTTAACTGCCGCGAGGCAGTTACTTCCACGTACTGAAGTCAATGACAACATGATGCAAGTTACAGTCTAATGACCATTCGTAAGAACAGTAAATGAGTACAGAGATATTGGTTTAGTTTCATCTGAATTTAACTCAATTACTTCTAGTATCACTCTTCACAACAACCGCAAACTTTCTTTTCTTTCTTCCATTCACATTACGGCTTCCCCCAAAGATATGTGACGTAAAAATGTATCAATAAATTTTAGGTTATTAATTTATGTATTTTTCATTGTCGATACTTCGTTTATAGCTTCACTGATGTTGATTTCCTGGCTGCACCAGCACTTAGATCTGTTTTACGAACTGGACTGTGAGTGGAACTTCAGGACATATTTCTGCACGATGCCACACACATGCCCTGGAGCGCGGACTAACGGCGCATACGCAGTTCACGGTCTCGGTGGAACTTTTTACGCCAACAGAGTCATGATGCTGAAGGTAAGGAACCGGAAATGCTTTAATTGCACATGTTACTTTATAGGAGAATTGAATATGGTCTGACAGAGATACTACATGTGTTATTATTTAGAGTATTTAGTGCACAAGGGCGTTACATAGCTTCAACTGATGAAATTCTGTCTTACTGAATTTGTTCGATGATTCAATTTGAGAAACTCATGACCCACTTATTTTCGGATATCCTATCATTGTTTGTCGTTAGCATGAATGAATATTTTAAGAATCAAATTAATTTTTGACGGGTTCCAATAAAAATTGTTTTAAAATACGAAACCAATAGATGGTGTTTTTCACTATGCATACATATGCTGTATAATAATGTGTTGGATGCATCATAGTCAATGTGTTGCAGAAGATTTTAGGCTCAAATAGTTCTAAATTTATTTTGTATGTGAAATGTGCTTCACAAATCAGATGACAAAAGTTTTTGGGAACGAATAGCAGATTTCAGTTTAATGACTACCGTAATGTAAAATGAGATTTCGTAAATGCCACTGATTACTCTCATTTCTTTATTTATTACAGTATCCTGTCTACTTTGAAAAAATATTGTTATGTTGTTTGGTGGAAATGCAGACTTTGTTGGAACTGAAAGTACTCTCAATGCCAAAATAGTTATTTGTTTCTTCTATTTAGCACTATTTTTCATTTCAGGACCTATTTGAGACGTGGAGCAATTTCAACGTGTCTAGACCTCTGGAAGACCTCGTCACTGTCTTGGAGGAAACTCTATCGAAGTCGAGATCGCACGCATGCAGCGCTGCACACGGTGTTGACAAAATCCTCTTGCATCATCTGTATGAAAAGCTACAGCGGGACACCTCACTTCAGTGATGCATGAGAGGTCATAGCTTCCTTAGGAGTTAATAAATCAAAGTTTTCAACACGCTCTTCCGGACTTCACTCTGAAAACTTTTCGCTTAGTTGTCTTTTACACAACTTTCTTAATCACATCCGATAATTGCAACGCTACGCGAAAGGATTGGTTTGGCCAACGACATTTCCTCACAATGCCTCGATAAGATCCAGAAAGGACGCACCATCATGTGAAAGCTGTATTCTCGTGGATAAATCCAGCGTTTGTGCAATTCTACGATCCTCTGCATAATCTAACACCAGCTTTCGTCAGTGTTGCACCAAAAGGTGCCTTTTGAATGTCTAACCTTACCACATGCCCTCATCACTACCCTGCGGGAGCTCCAAGTCATGTTTCCAACTACTCTTTCGCTTCGAAAAATATATTTCTATGCCTTTCATAACGGGTTTGTTCATAAAGACGCGCCTTCAGGGTGAAAAGGGCCGAGTAGGCAGATTACCCAGAGACATTAGTTCGGCGGGCCGGCTGAGCGAGATCACAAGAATTCGTGCTCCATTCTTAGGGCTGTTCACCTCGGGGGATGAACCCGCATTATTTCAAAATGGCTGGTGACGGTGGAGTATTTTTTTCCATGTCGTAATTCAACACTTCAACATAAAAGCGTAGAGGCCCATCTTGCCGCGATTATACCTAATGATTTCAGTTCCAAATGTGACCAGCCTCCCCTTGTACGCATTACCTGTGCCAAAACGGTTTCAATAGTAAAAATGTTTCAGTTTCAATAGTGAAACAAGTACATTTTTACGTTTCAATTCCCTTTATACGCTAGAATGAGGGTGTAGAGTAGAAAAGATTATACAAAATCTACATAAGATACTGATTATACTAAACATGCACTTATAAATACTATGGCTCTACTGATGCCCTTGACGCATGCTTTCCGAAGATAATCAATCGTTTGCGTACGATGACTGGAGTGAATCATTCAATCATATTATTTAATAAATGAATAATACAATTAGGATGATAGAAAGAATGATTGAAATACTGACAATGATCTCTAATTGCTGAATGAGAAGGCGAAAAAGTATCCAAGTTCTATGGGAAATTTCTGAATGTTGGCTGTGTCTAGTAAATTGTTAACATTTGGTACATTCAACATAAGTTTGCATGCAGCAGTCACACTAATAGAAATAGACAAATCTACTCCACAGGCCCTTCCTCACTTACTCTTTCTATCCAAAAAATGAACCTATTTTAAAACTATTTCTACAAATCGATGTCAAAGATTTGCGATGCACAGATTTAAATTTTACTTTTAGAACACAAGGCTATTGAAGCAGTTGTCCTGTTACCTGAATGTCGTTAGTTAGAACACATTAATCATGGAACCTTACACGAATGTAAAACTCTTAAAAATGTGGGATCTGTCAACCTGAATTACCTCCGTAAATCAGTTGACAAATCTTGATGACATTGCAGATTAAGGAGAACTCACGATACGTCCAACACATTTCCGTCAGCAAGAAGACTCTACATTAGGTTTTGGACCCATTTTCCGTGTTCTCAATTGGAGGGCAAATATGCAGAGTAGCCTAACCCACAAATCAGAGTTCAAAACTGGCAGAGCGGATTAAGTGATGATTTCACCTCAGCGGCGTAGATGTCTTTCAGGCAGAGTGGCCTAGTTCCTAGTTTGTTCCTAGTTAGTAACTTGGCTAGGAAAAGCCAGTTTGGCAACCCTGCGATGAACACCACGCCTCTAACTTTTGTGTCCTAAAATTCTGTGTTTTGTGGGTTAGGCCACTGTGCATATTTGCCCTCCAACTACTTTCTGTATCCAGCAAGAAATTCCGAATATCAAACTATTGATTGACATTGGGGTCAATTAAACAATGAATACAGTACAACCAACTAGCTAGATTGCAGTCCAGCTAAATTTTTATTCAAAGATTGGCCAAAACTCAAAATTCAAAAAATTCAAAAATTGCCAAAGATTGGCAATTTTTATTCAAAGAATTGGCGCAAAGACACTGGAAGATTTGAGCACATTTGTGAAGACGGCATTCATTCCCAAAGAGATTCAAGAACGTGAATAATTACTGAAATAAATAACGAGCAATTTACAATTTTTCTACTTAATAGTTGCATTACTTCTATAATCAATCCCTACCGATTCAGGAAGAGCAATTCAGGCAATAAAGGTTTTCCTACTCAAAAACTCGTTCAGTTGAGGTACTGCACTATCGAATCGCTGTAGCCTATAAAAATGTAACTGCTGAGTACCTAGTAGCGTTTGGTGACGACAGTTGGAAAAGGTTGAGCTGCATATGGCACTGCATCGAGTTAGAAGTGCTATTAAAATACTGAGATATTAACTGTATTGAAAGCTTAGAAGATTGATAGATATACTGGGCAACTATTCAAATTGGAAAAATTGTGCGATTACTTGATGCCATGCCATATAAAAAATCGATGGTAGGCGACAAGTCTGGCGCGTTTTTGGCAAGATCACGTAAATTTTCTTTAGAAAGAAAGATGAGCAAAGAAAAAATTGTTTATTTCCAATAAAGTCGATACATAAAAGGTATAACATTGGCTTTTAATATATCTTGCATTAAGATCCTTAGTTGAAATACACACATGTGTATTGTAATGCCCATTTCAATTGTCTGATCAAATGATTGAGAGAAAAGCATGAAAAACACATTCTCTTTGTTGTGTTACTCTAAGTTTGAGAATGGATGTGTATACAATTACTAAAAAAAGAAAGAAAAAATACTAGTTACGTATCGATAAAAACGCTTTTGATAGTTCGTACTTACATTGACACGCTAGTTTAAGAACTTGCGATTTTAGGGATTAATGTTGTCAGTAAAATGGGTGGATTTAAAAACTGTGGGTCTATCACTAAGAGGTCAAAATTAGCAGTAATTTGTTCACTCTTAGGTATAAACTCGTGCGCCAAATAATGAGCTAGGAGAAAATAAAATATTTTACCACAAAAAAAGAAAACATTTACAATTTAAGAAATTCGAGAAACCAACCATCTACTGTAATACCACCTGTCATAATACACTTACCACCACTACCACCTGTTATAATAGAGAAGAAAAAAGAAAGAAAGAAACACCGTCTTTTAAAAAAACTAATACATGAAATGTTTAATACATTTCTCAATTTAAATGTCCTTAATTGATTGATAAGCCACACGACGTGAACAGTACCCGTGTCGGAGGTCAATTGTGTTATTGAGGGAAAGAATCAAAATATCTTCCCTTGAATATTCTATCACACGGAACGCTTTACCGAAACAGACTGAAACAGCCTCGTAAATGATTTCCAAATATTGAGAAAAGGTTTGGTAAAAGTAGTTTGTAAAAAACAAGCACATTACTCACATCTAGAAACATGTAAACAAACATACACGCAAAATGAATTTCAGAGCTTGTACATCGTACGGATAGAAAGAAAGAAAGAAAGAAAGAAGAAAGAAAACAGTTTATTTCCAAAAAAGATGATGCAAAAAACATCACATTTTGTAAAATATCGTAGCGTAAAAATCCTGAGTTAATATGTACATGGGTATCGTAATACCCAGGTCTATAGTCAAAACAGATAATGGGGGAACAGTTTGGAAAATGTATTCGTTTTGTTGCGTAATCCAGATGTAAAAACAATTTGAAAACTCAACACCAGTGATGGTACATAGTTGAAAACACTCTTATTTTATAGTGCACGCTTACATTGCAATTCGAGCTCAGGAACTTGTGATACAAGGAGTTTATGCTAAAAGTAAGATGGTTGGATTTAAATAATTCTGCGTCTTAGACTGTGAGGTCGATGTTCTGAATTATATTTTCGTTTTTACTCATCAACTATAGTATGTCAAGCAATGAGCTTGGAGACGATATATTTTAAAGCAGCACAAATTCATGATATTTCCGCTTTCGTAATAGTGGCAAAAAAATGAGTTTACATGAGTCAGAAACAGGAAAGGATTCTTTTGCAACACGAGCCAAAATATTAACATCATTGGAGTTGTGCGTGGAATGAAATTCCTTAATAGTGCTTTTTTTAAATATACACTACAGCAAGAAATTATTATTTGCTACACAAAGCTAAGGTGAACATTTTAGGACATGAATAAGAAAAGGAAACGTTTATGTCCAATCAAGTTCACACATTGGATGAAATTACATTGCTTTTAAAAATGTCTTAGTTCAAAGGGCCAAAATTGAAATACATATGTGGGTGCCACGATAGCTCATGTCAATGCTTATAGGAAAGACTGAGAGAAAAACGTTAATGTATTCCATAGGGAGTTATTTTAAGTTAGATTATGTTTACTGATAAGTGAAATAAACGAAATATAAGGAAGAATTTAAGTGAAGTGAAGCACTATTGTCTCCAGGTACATTGACATAAGTGCTTTGGCTTTTGTGACATCAGGGAATAATGTAGAAAGTGTTTATAGACAGTTTATTATAATCAGATCGGAACTAAAGGGTCGAAGTGGCAGGAACTGAAAAAAATCTTTTTGTGTGAGACATAGCAACATAGAATTAAATTAACTACCCAATAGAACATGCTTCAAATCGCAAAAATATTTGTTATAGTGCTTTTATAAATTAAAAAATCGGTATTTATAGAACAAATCCAAGTCGTTAGATTAGCAGCTTTGCAGTAACTGCTGTGAGTATATACAGGGCGTTGTGTAATTCGACGCACATGTTTAAACTACAGATAGATTTATGAAAAGCCCAGTCTGTGGTGATTTTATTGTTCGAAGAATCAAATTTTGAATACAGTAACATCACTTCAAAATTTTTTCCTAAAAAATCTTTTTCGGAAATTTTATTTCTTGGCCGACTTGGATGAAAATTTAGTTTAGGGTAATACTTAGTCTATTCTTGAAGTCAATATTTAAAAAAGGGCAAAATATTAACCCAAAAAAATGATTACAGAGGTTTAAAGTCAAAGCCAAATACGTTTATGTTCTCGATTGAAAATGTAGAAAAAACTTATTCCGTAATCATGTGAAGAGCTTTCAAATGATGTGATAAAATTACAAGTCATGTACCTCTTTCCGCGTTTGAAATCAATTTCCACAGCCAAAACTGCCGCCTGTCGCAGCGTGTAGCCTCACTATAGGGCTGCTATCGTCGCGTCGCGCCGGCGTGTAACATAAATTAACTTGTTTAACATGTAAATTGAAGTGCTATGGGTACATTTTGTTCCCGTATGAATTGCCTCCAGATTTAAAAAAAGCTTGCGCACAAACTGAATGTGACGATTGTAGAATGTGTCCGTATTTCAGAATTTGAATAAATAAATAAGTAAGGAACAAGTAACTTGTTTATTTATCCAACGCTAGGAACAGGGAGGATTATTAGTTGACAGTGATGCATTAATTATCAAGGAATCATTGGTGCTGTGACAGGGAAGCTGTCTTTGATCTAGTGAAGGCTGATACCATCATGTCCGACTGCCTTTGTCCGGCCTACAGTACATCATGACCGGCCTACATTTAGGGATGAATGCCTGCCATATTTTAGGATCCACGGAAACTGCGTCTAAAAACTGGCATCCCACAACCGCACAACCACTGGCGACCATGCTCCTCTTCACAATTTGTTGGGTTCGACTAAAATTTCCGAATTCTAATTGCATTGACTACCACCATGAGTCTACAGACTGGGGGAAAAATCTTTTAAATTTTCTAGATCTTAAATTTTAACTTCATTTTTGACCCTCTTAAAATTATCGTATTTCTAAATATATCCTTAATGGCTGCAAGTGAGAGAGTGAATCAATGACTCATTTCCCATGTTCTATAAATATTTGAACTGCACGATATTGTATTATCTGCTTTATGAATTAGCTCCGTTTTAAATTATCTTTAAATTAAAGGTGAGCTTCGCTTTATCGGATTCCGCTGAACAAATTGAGCTACTGGTAATCATTTCGATTACATTCATCGGAAACGAGAAAATTTTTAAAGTTGGTCACAATCTGCCCTCATCTGAGAACACGATGGGCCCGAGAACACCTGTCTTCACCAGCGCGTATTTCCATCAGGAGAAGCGTTTTAAAAAGTGATTCGCAAAAAACTATAATTAGACGATATTACGTTTATTCTACTGCCTACAATGAGCTCGCCATCAAACCGTTATAGTGTGTTCACGTACAAAAAAATCATTAATTTTGTATGCAATATTTCTCAATATCTTCTAAAATCTTAAAACTCATCAAAATTTCTGTTCTGAATATGTCTCGTGCAATCTCATGCATGTGTGCCAGGGACATGTTGAAATGAGCCTGAGTGACGCTGTATCGCCCTTAATCTCCGATTCGTATTCCTGAGCCATTATTTTGTTTTATTTCTTTTTATCATGTTAGTATAACAATTATTGAACGGTGCAATTAGGTTTACATGCGCTTCAATACTCAAACAAATCACTGTTTCTTTACGACACAGAATTATAAATCCAAATTTTTAACATTTTAGCAAATAAAATCGATACTTTCTCGTAGCATACGTGGCATCCTGAACAAACCTAAACAGCACTTGCGTTATACGTCCAGTCGCCCACGGGCCTGTGTGACGGCATAGAATTTGCTCCTATTCATTAGCATACGACAGTAGAACGTGGTAACCGCAATAGTGAAAATGCAGCTATTGCGTGCAGCTTTTGGTTAATTTGAAAGGTTTCAACAGTGCATTCACCACACCAATTCCAATACATGAGTCAAAGTTATCCCACTTTCTCGTCATGGGATTTCTATTTTCTCCAACTGTTGCTTCCGTATTGTTAAAAATTTTGAGAAGATCTGCCTTCTGTCTATTTTAACCGACTTGTGGCCGTCGGTGTCTTAATGCTAAGCTCATTCTTTATCACCATAAACTACAATTAAAAATTTTGCCAGCATAACTCTTAATATTAACTCTACTGCATGTAAATTAAATTTACGAGAGAAACAGAATTTTCAAATATTCTTTGCTATTTGGATGTTTATTTACAGCTCAATGATTAGGTTGGAATTTGAGTTTTTAGGAAAATACTTTTACATAACAGGAAATCAATTTTTTATTAAAATTTCTTCCAAGATGGAAACTTCTGTTACGCTTTCTTTTGTTGTATAATGTTTTAGAAGTTAGCGCTATTTATCTATGTGTTCATTCAGAACTTGAAATTTTCCTTTAAAATTCGTTAGAAAATAACATGCCATCTCTAACTTATTGAATGTGGAGATAAATTTATATCTCTTTTCCCAAAATACGCTTCAGTTCAGTTCAGATCAGTCATTTTTTGTTGTTTTCTTCCCTCTGCACTCACTTAAGAAAACATTGTGTAATTCCGTATTTAGAAGGATAATGCCGTATTCAATTTAGATTCAGTTTTTACTTAGCGACTCTAATTTATAATTTTAATCATTTAACTTGTTTTTAATTTAACTTGTGAAATGGAATTCGCCTAATTGTATTTCCTCGGATTCACTACATGACGAGTTTCGCGTGTTGCCTTCGCGCGCTTTTGCCTGTTCGCGAGGGTAACGAGCAAAATATTTCATAGAGTTATTTACATAAAAATATACTAGAGAGAAATCCTATTCACTGAAGGCCAAGATGTAAGTTTCAAAATTAGACACGCACAACAAAATCTTAATCAAATATAAATACTGTAACATTTAATTTTTTTTGCGCGTCTCACTCAGACAATATTAGAAAACTAGTATAATACACAAAATGAGCAGAATACGGTGTAGAAATCTTTTATAAATGATGTTTTGATGACAGCATTTTTCCATCTTGAATCGCGTTTTGAGAGTAAAGGATAAAAATGACATGATCAGGGAATACCAGGAGAGTCAATATCACAGTGATGTTACTCGAGGTACCATTGAGCTTCTTCGGTGTGCAACGAGCGTAACTGCATAGCGTGCATAATCATGCTCAGTTAACTCATTGAGGGAGCGATAATTGTATTCCCTTTCAACACCGGAAAAATGTCGTTGGTAGCGTTTAGGCGACTATCCATCCTCGCTCAAATTACGATAGGTATACTAAATATACTTACGAGGTGACGGAATGGATGAGTGAATTATCAGCTGTGTAGAGCCAAAGTTGTACTGGGATGCGAACAGAACTGGTTTATGTATTTCACGGAATTTATTTCAAATTGAAATGACTGTGTAGCTAAAAAATAGGTGATTGAAAATCGGTAACGATCCGTCGTACGTCGGAAAATAACAAGGTATGGGAAAAAATTTCGAGCTACAATATTTAAGAGAAAAGTATTACGGAAAGCATAATTTTTTTAAAATTAGGCGTAAATAAATTTCAGAATCAGTCAAGAATTTAGAATGAATTTTGATAATAGTTTAAACAAAAAATGTTTTTGGAGTTTAAATTAATTAGGATCAATTACCGTTAACGGATCGAGACATCGCGAAGTTCACTGCTTGTGAAAATAAATTTCTTAGGAAAAGGTCGACGCTCTGGAATGGTCTTGGGTGAGTCTGGGGAAAGTGGTTGTTGAAAAATCATCTCGATTATATTAAACGGCTCAAAGGTTCTCTTGAAATGACCAATGCACATAATAGTACTAATAACAGTTGAAATCTACATAAAAAAGGGATTGTTAATCAATACATTGTTTCACATTCACAGCGAAACGGGAATATTAATTAGTAAGTGATTTTAACTAGCTGGCAGAAGGTATACGAATACACAAAATAGAATTAGCAGCTGAAGAAAAGACTCTGGGGACGTGTGAACTATTCCGCGTGAACAATGCAATCATTGTGTTCCTCACAGTCTCAATTGTTTTGTTTGAGACAATGAAAATTGTGCAAAAGTCTACGGTTTTTAAGTTAAATATTTCAATAACAAATGATACTCCAAAAGAAAACGAATGGCCGGTCATTGCAATACCATCGAATGCGTTGCAATTCACTTCAATTTTCAGTTTATAAAATTCAACCATTATGTAATTAGCTGAATCATCTGGTCATACTGCGTTCTTGTACGCCGCGATTGTATGCAAGCAGTTTATTTGTTTGGGTATATTTCGTAAAATCACACACAGCTTTATATCCCAATATTAATTTTGAAAACAGGCCCAGTCATAGAAAAGATTGTATGTAACCTATCAGAAGTATGGTTTGGATGCGAGTCTTGGTACTTAAGCCCAGTGAGTACCCGTAACGATTTTCATCTATAGGTTACTGAAGTATATAAGTGGTAAAATTCATGCTAAGTCACATATTATGTTTGAACAATTAGCATTATAATTAATTTTGTACAGAGTTATGCCATTTCTCCTTGCGAGACTGGAGTATTAAGGCAAGTTGATGCGAGGGCGAATCTCGTGACTCCGTGGACCATCTCTTCAGTTCCACACGATAGCGTGAATCACTTTCTTACACCTCATAAACTGAGGAGATTTGACGAGAGTCAAACTGTACGAGGTTGAGTTGTGTAGAACGTAACAAGAAGTTACACAAAACGTGCGTAGATATCTAACTCTCAAAATAAACGTTAACAAAAACATTCTGCGAGGACATTTTATGACTGGAATTTTCAGCTCCCAACAAATAATCAAAATGGGCCTATAAGTTTATACCGTGTTGTGTGGTGATGATTTTCTCGACCTGTTTCTTGCTAAATGAAAGAAATCGCGTTGTTTCGAAATTCCTGCATATTGAAGGGTTTCAATCCGCCACCGCTCCCACTCTGGGAGCGTGGAAAATAATTAGGTTAAAACGATTGATTTCACAATTGGTCTGAAATATATTGTTTTGAGGTCATGTAAGCCTTCCATCAAGATTTTTTGAATTTTTAACCAGCATTGAAGGGTAAAAGGCTTAAAGAGGCCGTGGCATCAGGGGCGAGTGCAGCTGTGTACCCTAATTAAGATCAAAATAAAGTTTTCCATTGATTAACCTATTACGTGATTTACGTTCTGTCTTTGTCCTTTGCTTTCGATAATTCTACAAATTTTCTCTCCATTTCGGTTTTTAAATTTCTAAAATCTTTCAGAATGAGGTACCATCGAGACTTGCAGAGCGATAAATAAATTTGAGTTTAATTTCTCATATCTTTCATAAATTACGTATGCATTAACTAATCGTACTAAAAATTGCTAAATTTTTAAACGGTAATTAGAGCCATAGAGATAGTACATCCCTCAGCTGTCGGGAAGTGTGTGCTACAACTTCAAGTACTGAAAAATGGTCATTGATGTCATAACTTTTTCTTATTTAGTTTTTTTTTATTTTTGAAATCTTTCAGAACGAGGTACCATAGAGACCTGCATAATGATTTACAATTCTCAGTAGATTTTCTCGCATCCTTCAAAAATTACCTCTGCATTGAATTATCGTTTTAATAATTGCAAGCTTTGAACTGTTGTTGGAGACCTAAAAATAGTGCATCTCTCAACTGTCGAGGAGTGTGTGCTGCTACTTCTGGAACTGAAAAATGGTGAGTATTTGAAACACGATGTATGAATTTACACAGAAATTGTCAAATTACAGTTGTCCAAGGAATCAAAGAGGTCAGTGCAGTGTCTAGGGAGTATGTCGGGATGCAGTGTATGCATCTAAGACGGATGGTAGTGTAGCAACTCTCTACATATATGAGCTGGGATTTCGGTGATCAACAGATTCTGGCGACTTTTATTTCATCGCCTATTGTAAAATGTTTTTTTTTGTGGTGCGTAAAGGCAATGTCTGGTAAAGATACATTGAGATTTTTGTACATAGTCCATTGTTTTTTCCCATCGGTTTTCTTTGTAATAATTTTAAAGAGATATTTTGCTTGCACGACTCGCGTCAAGACAGAAAATAATGTTAGTTACTACATAATTAAGATGCGTCTGACGATAATTTCAATCCAATCGTATTATCAAGGTAAATAAATTTCTTGTATTCAACTAGTTTCATGAATAAACATTTTATGATTAACGTTTTTTGCCTATATGTCTTTCCCTTCTCATCTTCTCTGTTTCTTCCTAATTGCGTTGAAAACTAAAATACACTATACCTGGTGTCCCACAAAAATATCCCCGACTTTTTAATTGATTATATCTCCGCTTTAATTTATCATATTTGAATTGTCTTTTTCTTTATAGTGTAGAAATTTTGTTTCCTTTTCGAATAATTTAAAGTTTTTGAAAATCGGTCGAATAACCACTTTACAATGATCGATTTACTGAAAGGGGTAGAAAAACTACTTGTTCAATGGAAAAGTTTTTAAAACAATATTGATATTCTTTCTTATTTTGCACTTTCTAAAAAACCGAACAAACAAAAATTTAAAAGAGCAGCAAATCATTACCTTAAATAACGTTTAAATAAATAAAGTTATTTAGTATCCTTCGACATACCCTCCATTTTTCTCAAGGCCAATTTTATTTCTAGCCACCATTGAACGAAGAGGTTTACAGATTATTTCACTGTTTTCTTTCAGTTCTTGAAACACTTCTTCAATTCGTTGTCGAAGAATCATTAATGATGGAGGTGATACATACTTGGATGTATCATTGTGAAATCATTTTCATCAGTAGGTATTGAGAAACGAAGAACACCAGTGTTCTGAAAACTTTTCCGTTGAACAATTAGTTTTTCAACCTCTTTCAGTAAATCGATCACTGTGAAGTCAATCGATTCAATCGATTTTCTAAAACTTAAAATATTCGAAAAGGACTTTTTTTTATTATATTGTGGAAAAAGACAATTCAGATATGTTAATTTAAGGCGGAGATATAATCAATTAAAATGTCGGGGACATTTTTGTGGGACACCCGGTATAGACTATTATTTCGCTTTTGAAAACGAGCAATGGATACTTCTTATGTCACAGAGCTGGTGAAAATAACATCATGAGATAAGGAAATAACTCATGAGTTGACTCTTCTAAATAATGCTCGTAAGAATGAAAAATGGCGTTGATTATAGCAATGAGAAATGTCAGTAAATAATTGATACAATGTTTAAATTCAAACTGTCAATAGAAGAGTAGTCGAGCTTGTTTGGGCCGAGTTATCGCTTCTCTTTTTTGCTGAAGATATACAACACGAGGTCGTGAAATACTGCGAGACACCGTAAAAGTTAAGCAGGGTTCAACACACCAACGGACAATGCTCAGAAATGGACCCTAAAATTTGACTAGGCAACAACCCTTACGAGCATATCCTGAGCGCTGTATCGCTCAACTGAGATCCTCTATATTTGTACGCACATAAATCAGAAAGAACATAATAAATTGGCCTAAGAATGTTTCAAGACTCCTTGTGTAGCACATAATTGACTACCAAAGTATATCACAATATATCGAATTTCGGAAATTAGAGGTTTAATGATGTATTATAACAAGAAATCTATTTTAAGAACTGATAATACAACAAAATAATCAAAGATAATCATCGGCCTAAAGATCACTCGTGCAGTGTGCCAAACACAAAAAATACGGATTTAAAAGCAAGGTCTGTAAAAACGAAATGGAGTCTCTGAAGCTATCCGATACTGGTTTGATATCTCTAGGTAAAAATTTCAACCTCTTCCACATAGCGAATTGCTTTTGAACGCGTGGATAAAAGCACTTCATATCAGTAGTACAATTCTCAACACTATATCACATCTTATATTTCCAATAGGTCGATTCTTAAGGAATCTCACACGCAAGATAAAAAGAAGAACCAACGTACGAATGTACATTTTTATTTATTTCTTTTTTATGGCATACGTTTCGGAATGTTTTAATTCCATCTTCAGTGCTGAAAAAATTACAAAATGGTCAAAAATATAAAAACCTCAAAAATATTGAAAGTTCATGAAAGTTCAAAAA
>JACJUY010005026.1:51897-62156 GCA_014220935.1 Platorchestia sp. MABIK
AATGAGAATGATCGTTTTTACTGTAGTTGAATTTTCAGTAGGATTAAAGTTTTGCAGATGTTTGAATTTGCTTATTTTTTGAACTTTCATGAACTTTCAATATTTTTGAGGTTTTTATATTTTTGACCATTTTTTAATTTTTTCAGCACTGAAGATGGAATTAAAACATTCCGAAACGTATGCCATAAAAAAGAAATAAATAAAAATTTACATTATTACGTTGGTTCTTCTTTTTATCTATATCACATCTAGTATGAAACAGTATATTAAAACCTTTCATGGTTTACAATAACCTCATCTATCCTACAACGATGAGAGCCGTTACTAACAGGGTAAGAACACACCAATCGGCACAAGTATCTTATATTAGAGTAAGAATCAATCATAGTGCTAAAGTATATCTCTGATCAAATCAAAACAATTCACCACTCTTCATACAATCACACATAATAACTTCATCGTTATGACCCAATGTATTTTATAAGAACTTCACTTCAAAAACAACACAGTGCCATTGTGCTAAAGACAGATCACCAGCATCAAGGCACGAGGAGGCGTCAGAATGTTTCAGTCAAGTTTACAATGTTAGGCCACGGTGAAATGTCCTCAATTCTCGTTTAGGACACTTCTCCTAATTCTCGTAATGTCCTCAATTCATACTACGTAATGTCCTCAATTCTCGTTTAGGACATTCCTCCTAATTCTCGTAATGTCCTCAATTCATACTACGTAATGTCCTCAATTCTCGTTTAGTGATTTCTCTGCAGTCGGCGAGCCAACTATACTGGTCGATGTCTAACATTTTGAAGAATGACAGTGTTGAAGTGAGATTTTCAGAGCTAACGATCGGAAAATAGTCGCTGCCCATCTATGGGCCACAGTTCAAAATACGACATTACAAAAGACGTAAAGTGGAAACATAAATATCTAAAATTGATGGAGAAGCGATGCGTCCTTCAGTATACCTTATGAAAAATATTTTAGTAGGTTCCGATTTCCAAGTAACACACTGACTGGACAACGAAGTTAAGATACTACCAGTGCTGTTAATACCTTGCCAGCCATCCCACATGCAAGAATGAGAATCAAAAGCACAAGTTTCAAATGTGTGTAATTGAACTTCGTAGATCTCAAATTCGACAAATTCAATATTGAAGTTTGAATTAAAAAAAGGAATCCAAATTATTTTTACAGTTAATGTTAAGGCACGATTTCATAGAAGTCAATTTTAGGCCATCGTTTGGAAATTGAAATAAACGTGCTAATAACGCACAAGGATACATACATAGTCCTCGTTAGAGTCGAGCTGGACGATGATTTCAAATTGGTTGATAGCCCAAAAATTTTGGTTGTTCAATAGAATCTACGCTTCACACAAACACATTAAATCAGGTCATATCGTCTATGAAGGGTGTAAATGTACGATGTAGACAAATTAAAACCTTAAGAATGCTTTACTACTTGAGCGATTTTATTAAATGAGGGCTCAAATTGAAAGCCATTAAACACAAAATTTACTCAATTAACCTTTTTAAAAAAAACCTCTTTGATACGAATTAAACGGCTGAGTCTGATAATAACATGAGAACAGGTTACATGCTACGCTTGCTTTCGAGGTCTATTTCATTCCAGCATTGAAGCAACTTTCCTTTTAGTGAGTCAACGTTCTTTCGGGAGATCACACAGTCCCTCTACCCCAATATTAACCACACACCGTAGTTCATTAAAGGTTCAAATCTGGCGAAGATGGGGGCCAAAGTTTTATAGACCAGAACCCTTTGAAATTATCTGACTGAAGCTCTTAACCAATTTGACATTTTGGGAGGTCGCTCCGCCTAGCTGAAATGTTACCTCGCTGTTCCCAATGGTCTTTTTATCGTAGGGAACAATTTTATTCTTCAACATGGACATGCTGATTGATTTGACACCCTGTTCAATGAAGACATGAGGTGTCTTCTGCCCACATGATGTCACACCGGTCCATGCCATTCAGTAGGCGGGTTTTTGGCGCTGGAATGGTGTATGTTGTTTTATAGGCATCTTTTCAATATTCTGGGCTCAAACTCGGTTATTCTGTCAATTGTGGACCGCCTGAACCGCAATCAACTTCTCATCAGTCCGTAGAACAGTTGGTTGCGTGCAGTCCATCAAACATTGGAGAAGCAGTGGAACTCTGTTCAGTTTACTTCATCTTTTTATAGGGGTGACACTTGAGATCCATTTTGAGGATATTTTGGAGCGTCAGATGGCGTACATTGGCTCTTTTGCCATCCTTCTGGCGCGTCTTTGTAGATTTGTCATAAGTTTGTTTCTGATGGCCTTGATCAATTTTGGAGTCCCTACCGGTCGAGATTGGGTGCTTCTCACCTTTGGAAGGTAACTCCCGGTATCTTTGAAGTGTTTAATGACCATGTACACCCCAGATCTGCTCACGAGTGGCTTCAAAACCTTGAATATCTGAGCAGCTGCCTTTCTGTTTTAATGAAGACTCGCTATCAGTTCACTTTTGTCACTCACTCCGCCAGAATACTAAATTTTAAATAATATTTCAAAATTTACACTCAAACTTCACAATTTACGCCATCAGAATTTGTAAAGTAATAGCAATTTGGCATTATTTTAGAGTAGATAAAGAAATCGGAGAATCTGTCAACACGTCACGATTAGACCCTGTAAATATTATTTTAACTGTGAGAGTTTACTTTGTGATCATTTTAATTTAAACTTACAAAAAGTGACGCTCTTTCCTTTGAGAGGTAACAGTCTTATTGATTACTTCACTTTTTCGAAAGTCCTGATAGTCATTGGGTTTTAGAGGAACGATTTTTTTTTAAATGGCGATTGAATGACAGCCGGTTGCTCTCTACAGGTAATGAATAAGATTTTGTTTATCTACCTCTAGTCTTTCCCACTGTGTTTCTCGAATCGTAAAGTGGTTTGCCATTTTTTCCTTCTTTTTATCAGTGGGGCGCTTCTGTTCAGGCTGTTGTTGCGGTAAAAGTTTGATTTTTAATATTCTTCTAGAACATCTTGGAACTTGGATTCTTGACGTTGAAGTAAATAAGAATTATTTTAAGAAAGTGAAAGTCACCCGTCCTGTCATTTTACGCATAATTTATACATAATTCCTCATCATTCTGACCGCAGTTTTGAGGAAATAAAACGGCACAGTTCGATGCAGACGTACTACGAAATGAAAAACTCCACAGCGAAAGTCGAGGGAAGGTGCACTGCATTGCAAAGCTAACTTGACTCCAAAAGAAGTTTTATCTCTCTCGCAACATTAGAGTGAAGTGCCCCGCTGTAGCCGCTCATACAACTGTTGCAGGAGAATTTTGTCGACGCCGCGTGCAGGGCTGCACGCTTGTTTTGTTGGCTGCGTTAGGGCATTCTCCAAGTCCTTGTTGAGGTCCACTAGAGGCCTAGACGCGTTGAAGTCTCTCCACACATCATTCAGACTCTGAAATGAAAAAAATACTCGTGTTTTTCTTCAGACGCATTCATCGGGCAAAGCTTACGGTGCGGTATCCCAAAACTGTAGGAATCCGGTACTATAGTTGTTGTACCGGATTAAATCTCAGCTTTTTAGTTTCTGAAACCGATATTTTAGAGTAAACCTCCTATTAAAATAGATCAACAATGCCTTAAGGATCTGTTTCAAGCATAATAATCTTAATACTGAATTTTTCTTTGCAATATCTTATTTTTCTTCATTATATCTTATTTTATTTCCGTGTATAGATCGATTAATACTCTACTATCAAATGTGTACAGCCCTAAAGCAACTGAACCATTTCCCCCGTGACCATTTCCATGCGTAATTTATTTTGAGAAGTATCGAAAATGCAGGACAAGTTAATTCCTAAGACCCATTTCTGCATCATCTTGTTGAAAAAGTTAAAAAAAGTTGAGTTAGCCTCGCTATTTTATTCTGCTCTGATTCCAATACTCGCTCGTCAATTTTGTAAATTTTTCTTGATATTGCTTCTTATTTGACAGATTATGACAGAAGGTGATCTCAAACTTGGAACGTTTTATTATAAGGCATCTGAACTTCTTTGCAATATCCTTCACAGTATTACCGCTTCACGAATAAGGTACTCCTAGCATCATTGTACTGTGCTTTGTTGCTTTGTTGACTGACAATGTTACGAATTAAGTAAATGTAATTGCCCCACGAGTAGATGCGTCCGTTCGGCCCCAACAGTTCTGACTGACATGTGACCAGGGATGGTTTGGCGCCACATTTTGCTGTTGAGAAACACATCTTGATTCCGTGAACTGTCACCCCGCACTGTTATAATTACGAATGTTTGACCACTCATGGCAAATAAAGTGCACAGCTTAATATAAAACGTTTTCCAAAGCAAGTTTGAGCAACGTTCAAATTTTCTGAAAGTTTTAGTTCAGGGTAGATGCAAAACTTTTTCATTTGATGCTTTAAACTAAGACTTTAATAGAAAGTTGAAGAAGCGATCAAATCTAAAAGGATATTTAGCTCACGAACTCATGTACTAATGTGTATTTACACATAAATTGTGTTGTATATTACACATCAATGTGTATTTAAAGTGCACAAATTGTGTCACGTAATTAAGTGCTTGATTATGAAGCACTCGGTGAAAGTCAGGTAGAGGACCTTCAGGAGGAGCGACGCATGGCAACTCAAGATTGTGAAGGAGAAGCTGAAGGCACGAACAAATAAATTGGAAAATGGAAAAGGAAAGATTGACTACTTGTGTTTTCCAGGATTATATCAATCCCACTTAGGTGTCCATATTTCATTATGAAAAGTAAATTTTGAATTTTTCAGTCCATAAAACTTATTATACATATATTAGCACGAAATATGCATTACCTAAAAATTTAATATTGTAAAAAATCGTTTGTATAATTCATCTTTAGAAATAATTCCTTTTTATGATGCGATCAAAATACGAATTCCTTCTTGAAACATTCATAATATCCATCGAATACGAATTCATTCCAAAAACATTCATAATTTCCATTAAAAGACGAATTCATTCCTAAAACGTTCTTAACGCACGGCAAAATACGAATTAATTCCTAAAACGTTCATAATGTCAATCAAAATGAGAATTCATTCCTAAAATGATCATAATGTCAAACGGCAGGCAAAAATAGAGAATCCAAAGTCACGCAGATCATGTGACATGCGTATTTAATCAATGAATTAATTTAATACTCTGTGTTAACTGATGCCTTGTAACGTTCGTGTATGGCAGCCCCCATCACACTTGCTTTGTTCCTGCGTAGTAACACCCAGTGCACACGATACTTAAGATTCTCTCTTTACAGCAACATACAATACTCCAGCACAATATCAAATGTAAGTAACGTTGTTGAGCTCCTTACCTTCAACATCAAGGTTCCGCTTCCCTGGAAAGACCCTGATGTGCCGTGAACTGCGTAAGCTCCGTTAGCCTGAGCTCCAGGACAACTCTCTGGCTTCGAGCAGAATTGTTTTCTGAAGTTCCACTCACAGTCCAGCTCGTAGAACAGCTCTGAGTGCTGGTGCAGCCAGTAATATCAGTAATGCTTTAATGAGGTATCGAGTTACATGTGAAAATTTTATTTGGGCTGAAATTTATAAATTCATTTTAATGTTTCATGGCTTTAGAAAAACAAATGAAGTGAAAGGAAAAACGTCAATCATTATAGTGATGCTAGATGAAGTTACGTTAGTTGAATTATGATCATTCATATTAATTGCAAGATATGACACAATATATTATCTAACAACCAACAGTGGTGGGCGTTCGGATCATAGTCCGAACTTCCAATCTTCCGATCACGATCGATCTTCCACATCGGGATCGGACATAAAGATCGAAACTTCCATGTGGAAAAGACCGGAAGTGCGAGGATCGCTTTTGCAAAATGTTCCGATCCCGGCCGTAACGGAGAACATGAAAACAAAAGAAGACGACCAATCCGTTTCGCGTAGCTGTTGTTTCTTCTTCACAGCTTCATAAACCGTTACTCTTTTCGAAGCTGCGTATCAGTCGGTCTACTGCTTTGGAAGTGCCAATACGCGCGTGCAACCTCTCAAGTTTTAGTACTCCAGTACTACATCTATTCCAGCGTTTCTTCAATTTTCCCGCTGTTTTCAGTGATTAAATCTTATTGGACGTTTGAAGCCTTAGTAGTGAACAAAGTGATTTTATATTGTCTCCAATGCAAATTATGATTAGAAGTAAGTTATTGTTGATTGATTGTCTAAAGAATTATGAATTACCTTTATATTTTACAGGTTCAAATGAGAAGTGATATTTAGCTGTAACATATTTTTACCGAGCCAATTTTCCCTCAGTGGTATCATTGACATGATACTTTTACAGAGATGTTTATGTGATAGGGGTTCCCCAGGCCCCTAGTCACGCCCGAGCTTTAAGCCTTGTTTTCCTCTCGTTTAGTGCCCAGGTAACATTCCTGGAGGACAGTGACCCCACCGCAGGCAACGGACCTGATTTGCCGCGTCAGCGTTTTCACGCTAACTGCTGCGCCACCACAGGGTTCGAACCCAGTGCAGGAAGCACAGAACGCAAGCGCTCTCTGCACTCAGCCACTGCAGGGTTACATAAATTTGAAATGTAAATCATGAAAAAATTAAATTTAAAATTCAACTGTTCCAATCTGTAACAGTGTGATAGTATATTTGTGATGTCGTATCCTCTTATTGAATTTCAATTGCTTTAAAAACGCTTTAAAAACAGGGGGTCGCTGTTAAAATCTTGGGATCAGAAGATCGGAAGTCCGGGATCACTTTCATTTTTTGGCGGTGGGATCGAAAAGTCGTATTCGGAATTAGAAATTGGCCGGGATCGGAAGTTCGGGATCGGACTAATATTTTGAGGATCGATGCCCACCACTGACAACAAATAGTAGCGAGAAAATATCCTATAGAGATAGTCGAGACCGATTGAAGGAACGCGAGCAAAAGTACATAGAGAGAGAAAAATTATGGGAATGCAGAAAGATACATTTCATGACACGGTTTATACGTACGTGCCAATATACGGAACTTTTTTTTTTAACTTATGGTGTTGATGTTGTCATTTCTGTGGAATTTAAAAGAGGAGAAAATAATGCTGTTTGACGGGTTAAATAATGGCCCTTAACTCATGGACGTGAATGGCTCGTAACCTGAACTCGGTCAGATTCTTCCTGCTTAGTGTGCAGATGGGACTGTGATCATCAAGGGAAAATCGTGATCTTAAAAAAGAAATTGAGACGTTTAAAATGTAATAGCAATCCTCAAGGCCACAACGTGACCTGTAAAATTGAAATCGTTATCTGATACGTTATGATATTCATGATGTTCATTTTTTTCTATCAGATAATCTTTTACGCAACACCGAAATCTGCGCAGTTCAAATAATGACCTCATTCTCATGATTTAGAATAAAAGATTCCTATGTAAACTTTGAATTCTGACGATGAAGTTTAGCATTCTAGACCGTGCAAAACGAAAATGATGTCGTTCACCACTTAGATATTGTATTTAAGTATGTCGTATTTCCATCGCATTGAATTGAGAGTCAGTGATGAAGAAACTTGTTATCATTACAGGTCAGTGTTAATTTGACTTATAAATGTATATAATAATTATTAACAATTTATCCAAAAAATCAAAACCTCACAGAATTTTCGGGTTAGATTGCTGTAGTTAGTGTACGTGTGTATACGTTTGTCAAAAAATAAATCAGTTTGAGCTCAGCATTCGATACACCTGATGAGTGTTTCATGTTTTGAGTCATTTCTTTTGAGTCAATTAAAACGAGTTCTACTTCAAGTCAGGTGAGTGATGTTCTGTATACCCTTAAATGATCTGTAGAAGCTTTTTGTTTCCTTCATTTGGGAAAAATTTTGCGTATACTTCCTTAGCAACCACACCGAGCACTCGGCTGCGGAACATTACCTGTTTAGCGAAGTAGTTTAAAATTTCTTGATCATTTCTAGGCTTTACTCGCTGAGCGAGCATCTTTTGAACACTCTCCGTCAGGCCCACAGGCAAGTTCTTCAACCTGGTCAGGTTGAACAATATGATCCCAGCGTTGAATCCTTGGTCATTATACTTGAAAATCTGTAAAAATGAGCGATCATTTCAATACATTGCTACATACATTAGACCTGAGCTCTCTGCATCGGTGTTTTTTGATCAGACAAATTCATACATAAGACTTACTTTCTCGTCTTTTCCCTTCCTCCACTTAGTGAATGTAGGCATCGCTGCCGCCATCAGCTGAACTGAGTTGAAGCGCCCAAATTCGTCCCACAGCGCCTCCGGCGATCTTAGAAATATCAAATCTGTGTCCAGGTAAATGACGGCGTCTTCTTCGGGCAGTAAGAGGTCTATGAAGACTCTTTGTGACGTGCATGGTTTGCTCCTTTCTTGTCGCTTTTCCCACTGAGGAGGATACTTCGTGACCCGAAACTGTAACACAACCATCAATACTTAATTAACTCTGACGAAACTATTATTTTTCCTGTATGCTTGCAATAACTAAATAGAAATTGGATCATTACTAGAGTTTGCATCCCGGGATCCCGGATGATTTGAAGCTAAAATTTCCCGGTCCTGTAATTCCTTTTTTCGCTTGAATTCCCGTAATTCTAAATAGTATGTATATATTTCAAGAAATGAGTGAGAGATTACCTTAAAATCATTTTGATTAATATGATAAATCAATTAGGGAGCTCAAGATAGGACTTTAGTGTTTTAATGTTATTGGAATTTACTTCACTATATAGTCCAGTCTACACTATCACATAATATAGTTCAACTATTGCATCAATGTATTTTGCGGTTTGGTTTTGCAGGTAATAAAGAATGGCTGTAATAGAATGGCTGGGAATGGCTGTTAATTAAAGATGCAACTGGAGAAAGTGCAAAGTGTATAAAGTGCGGCAAGATTTTACTTTGCAAAGGCTGGTCTACCAGCGGTTTGTTGCATCACCTAAAGAGTGAACACAACATAGTGGAGCCTGAAACTGTAGACCCTGTTGTGCCAACTATATATATATATAGGAGCTCAAGCAGAAGACAGAATTCGTATTGGAACAAAGCGACCTAATGCAAGGGATAGCAGTAGAGAAGTACTAAACCTAAACAAAAAAAACTAACAAATTTCGTAAAGGGGCGTCAAAGTACTCCGGAAGAACAAGTGACCAAGCTTGTAGCAGTTGATAACGTGTTTATAAATAGAGTTACAAAGAGTGAATTCATATGAGAATCCTTCTCAGATAAAGATTTTTCGCACCCTAAATTGCCAAATACTGTGATGGGCATAGGTAACAAATTACAATAGCATAAATGTAAAAGTATAGAGAAATCCCGAGATCCCGGGATTGTCTCCCTGAAATCCCGGGATTCCGGGATTTTCATTTGTCCGGGATTACAAACCCTAATCATCACAGGATATTTTTTCACATGCAAGAAGGAAACTGTCTTCTGAAAAGTGGTTCTAGCTCTTGAATTATTTGGAACCCAGCGCTTTTCAGGAAAGTATCATTATCACGTCGTCATTAAAGACAGAGCTACACAGATTATAAATTTTTAAAGTACTTTCCAACTTGGATGTGCCGATCATCTGTTCGAGACCGATGATGGCATCAACTATAACTAATACTTGAACTAAGTTTTACTATAAACTGAAGTACTAATATTACAAGTTTCTTTTCCACATTCGGAAATTAATGAAAAAGATTAATTTCCTATCTTTTCCGAAAAATGTACCCTTATTTAGTTAACTTAGGAAATCGAATGGGCAGTTTTTTTGTTGAGCCATTTCTCAAAGGTAAGAAAAAATAAAAAACGTTTAAACAGTGGTTATTTCTTTTGAGCCCGTTGATTAGTCATTGATTTCAAATTATACTAGCATTGAAATTAGGTACGAATTTCTTTTTTATCTTGACTGTATTTTTTTCTGAGTTATATATTACTTACTGCTAACTGATTTTAAATGATTGATCACGCTGATGTATTCGATGAAATTGACCCAGATCTCAGTTATTTGAACAGACTTTATCCAAACCTAAACCAAACTGAAAACTGCGAATTTACTAACATTTAAAAATTCAGCGAAATTATACGAATAACTCGGTATGATTTTTTGCTCCTGTGTTGGAGCTGTAGGTCACTCTATCCAAAATTGGAAGAAAACAATGTACTATAACTGAAATTAAATATAACTTCAACGTGATTAGCTTCACCAAAAGCTGGCTAGATGACTCAA